>JAYEVD010000458.1:0-308217 GCA_036346405.1 Phyllostachys edulis | reverse complement strand
GTACACTAGAAGTCCATTATGGGTGTTTGGTTTATTTTCTTTACGTGCCTCGATTTCATAAATTGGAGCTCATGTTACGCGTGGCTCGAAAAGTTTCACACCTCCCTGAAAGATTCCAAATGCACCTAGAAATGAGGTAGGGCACACTAGAAGTCCATTATGGGAGTTTGATGTTCATTTTCTTTCCATGCCTCGATTTCATAAAGTGGAGCTCAGGTACCCGCTGCTCGAATGTTTCACACTTGCTCTGTTATTCCAAATGCACCTAGAAATGACTTAGGGCACACAAAGTCCATTATAGTTATTTGGTGTGGATTTTCTTTCCGTGCCTCGATTTCATAAATTGGAGCTTAGGGTGCGCTGCTGCTCGAAAGTTTAACACCGCCCTAATGATTCCAAATGCACCTAGAAATGAGGTAGGCACACTAGAAGTCTATTTTGGGTGTTTCAGATTGATTGTCTTTTACGTGCCTCGATTTCATAAAGTGGAGCTCACGATACCGCTATTCAAAGAAAGTTTCACACCTGCTTTCGAATTATTCAAATGCACCTAGAAATGACATAGGGCACACCGAAGTCCATTTTGGGTGTTTGCATTGATTTTCTTTCCGTGCCTCGATTTCATAATGTGGAGCTCCGGGTATCCGTCGCTCTGCAAAGTTTTACACCTGCTCATAATTATTCCAAATACACCTAGAAATGACGTAGGGCACAATAGAAGTCCATTATGGGTGTTTGGTTTCGATTTTCTTTCCGTGCCTCGATTTCACAAATTGGGGCTCAGGGTGCGCATCGTTTTGGAAAGTTTCACACCGGCTCGAAAAGCTTCTAAATGAACCTAGAAATGAGGTAGGGCACACTAGATGTCCATTACGGGAGTTTGATGTTCATTTTCTTTCCATGCCTCGATTTCATAAAGTGGAGCTGTGGGTACCCGTCGTTCTGGAATGTTTTACACTTGCTCGGAATTATTCCAAATGCACCTAGAAATGACGTAGGGCACACCAGAAGTCGATTATAGTTATTTGGTGTGTATTTTCTTTCCATGCCTCGATTTCACAAATTAGAGCTTAGGGTACGCGTCGTTCTGGAAAGTTTCACACCTACTCGGAATTATTCCAAATACACCTAGAAATGACATATGGCACACCAGAAGTCCATTTTGGTTGTTTGCATTGATTTTCTTTCCGTGCCTCGATTTCATAATGTGGAGCTCCATATACCCGTCGCTCTGTAAAGTTTTACACCTTCTCAGAATTATTCCTAATGCACCTAGAAATGACGTAGGGCACACTAGAAGTCCATTATGGGTGTTTGGTTTTGATTTTCTTTCCGTGCCTCGATTTCATAAATTGGAGCTCAGGGTATGCGTCGTTCTTGAAAGTTTCACACCGGCTCAGAAAGATTCCAAATGCACCAAGAAATGAGGTAGGGCACACTAGAAGTCCGTTATGGGAGTTTGATGTTAATTTTCTTTCCGTGCCTCGATTTCATAAAGTGGAGCTCTGGGTACCCGTCGTTCTAGAATGTTTCACACTTGCTCGGAATTATTTCAAATGCACCTATGAATGACGTACGGCACACTAGAAGTCCATTATAGTTATTTGGTGTGCATTTTCTTTCCGTGCCTCGATTTCATAAATTGGAGCTTTGGGTACGCGTCGTTCTGGAAAGTTTCACACCTACTCGGAATTATTCCAAATACACCTAGAAATGACATATGGCACACCAGAAGTCCATTTTGGGGGTTTGCATTGATTTTCTTTCCGTGCCTCGATTTCATAATATGGAGCTCTGCACTGCCGCTCAAAAAGTTTTACACCGCTTCGGAATTATTCCAAATGCACCTAGAAATGACGTAGGGTACACTAGATGTCCATTATGGGTGTTTCGTTTCGATTTTCTTTACGTGCCCAGATTTCATAAATTGGAGCTCAGGTTACGCGTTGTTCTGAAAAGTTTCACACCGGCTCAGAAAGATTCCAAATGCACCTAGAAATGAGGTAGGGCACACTAGAAGTCCATTATGGGAGTTTGATGTTCATTTTCTTTCCGTGCCTCGATTTCATAAAGTGGAGCTCTGGGTACCTGTGCTCGGAGTGTTTCACATGCTTGAATTATTCCAAATGCCCTAGAAATGACGTCACACTAAGTCCATTATAGTTATTTGGTGTGGATTTTTTTCCGTTCCTCGATTTCATAAATTGAGCTTAGAGTGCTGATGGATTACGGAAAGTTTCACACCGGCTCGGAAAGATTCCAAATGCACCTAGAAATGAGGTAGGGCACACTAGATGTCCATTATGGGGAGTTTTGATTTCAGTGAGTTCGTTACCTCGTCAAGCTCGGAGTGTTTCACACTTGATCGGAATTATTCCAAATGCATCTAGAAATGACGTAGGTCACACCCGAAGTCCATTTTGGGTGTTTGCATTGAAATCGAGCAAGTGTGAAACATTCCAGAACAACGGGTACCCAGAGCTCCACTTTATGAAATCGAGGCATGGAAAGAAAATGAACATCAAACTCCCATAATGGACTTCTAGTGTGTCATACCTCATTTCTAGGTGTATTTGGAATCTTTCCGAGCCGGTGTGAGACTTTCCAAATCGACGCGTACCCTGAGCTCCAACTTATGAAATCGAGGCACAGAAAAAAAATCAAAACCAAACACCCATAATGTACTTCTAGTGTGCACTACATCATTTCTAGGTGCATTTGGAATAATTCTGAGCAGGTGTAAAACTTTGCAGAGCGACCTGCACCCTGAGCTCTCAAGATTCTGAAATCGAGGCACGGAAAGAAAATCATTGCAAACACCCAAAATGGACTTCTCAGGCGTTCTATCTCATTTCTCGTTGCATTTGGAATAATTCCGGCAGGTGTGAAACTTTATTTGAACGACTCAGTATCCGTAGGCTCTACTTTACGTAAATCAAGGCACGAGAAAAGACAATCAAGACGTAAACACCCAAAATAGACTTCTAGTGTGCCCTACCTCAATTCTAGGTGCATTTGGAATCGTTCGAGCCGTGAAACTTTCCGAGCGGCAGCGCATCAGTAAGCTCCAATTTATGAAATCGAGGCACTAAAGAAAATCCACACCAAATAACTATAATAGACTTCTGGTGTGCCCAACGTCATTCAAAGGTGCATTTGAAATAATTCGGAGCAAGTGTGAAACATTCCATAACGACGGGTACCCAGAGCTCCACTTTATGAAATCGAGGCATGTAAAGAAAACGAACATTAAACTCCCATCATGGATTTCTAGTGTGCCCTACCTCATTTCTAGGTGCATTTGGAATCTTTCCGAGCCGGTGTGAAACTTTACAGAACGACGCGTACCCTGAGCTCCAATTTATGAAATCGATTCACGAAAAGAAAATCAAAACCAAACACCCATAATGGACTTCTAGTGTGCACTACATCATTTCTAGGCGTATTTGGAATAATTCTGAGCAGGTGTAAAACTTTGCAGAGCGACTGCACCGGAGCTCCACATTATGAAATCGAGGCACTGGAAAGAAAATCAATGCAAACACCCAAAATGGACTTCAAAGTGTGCCCTATGTCATTTCTAGGTGCATTTGGAAAAATTCAGCGGTGTGAAACTTTCTTTAACGATTTTATCGAGCTCTACCTTACGTAAATCGGCCAGACCAAAACTCTTTTTCCGACCACGAGTCGTTAGCGGTACTTAGTAGGACATAACGTGATGCGGACATCCTTAGCTACGCTGTTCCATATAGTGTTTTCAATTCAACAAGTACATCAGAACAACATGAGCTTACTAAAAGAGTTGAAGAACAAGAGAAGCTTGTGGGTGAAGCTTGTGCAAAGAAGCTTAACCAAAAGGTGAATCTGTTCCATGAATTTCCGTTAAGTTTAGTTGAGAATATTATACTACCTAATAGTGGGTCATTGCTTATTGTTAGATTTGAAGGAGATGCTTCATGTGAATATCAAGAACACGATGCTTCTCGGGGTGTTTTGATGCTCACAAAAATAGCATGCAGCCTGTGGGACGCGTGGAAGGTATGGGTTCATGACAATCTTCGCAGCAACTCAGAAGGATCTAGCATGAACAATATATATATTTGGAAAGCTTATCAAGTCTACTTTCCAACGGATCAAACGGCACGTGATTTGGAGCTTTCTATAAAAAGTTATGGCTATTCGAGTGCATGCTGCACATTCAGACCGATCAACGCGCGAGAGTTGACAAAGTTGATGATTCCGCGGCTTGTACGACATCTTGGGAAGATATCCAGCTTTGCCATGACTTTCCAAAGACATACAAGAGTCCCTTTCTCAAGTTTCACACGGATTCAAGTCGTTTCAATTAATGAAATTGAAGTTAGGAAACTTTGGATTCAATTCGGATTCGGAATCAGCATCAAAATCGGATTCGGAATCAGCAGTACAGTCCGGATTAAAAAGGTCATAACTTTCACAAACGAAGTCCGATTTGGGTGTTCTTGTACTTGTTGGAAAGCTAACTTCAGGCCCGATCCAACGGATGCTCGGACAGCCTCAGATTCATCACGTATCAAAAGATATGTCCGAAACAATGTGACGGTTGTAAACTCAGAGTTTCCTTTTTTGTTTTAGATTGTGTCTGACTTGGAGTAGGAGTTCTAATTCCGAAATAGAGTAGGAGTAGTGCCTCTTGGCAAGCCATAAGGTGGAAAAGCGCACTATATATTGAGGGGTAGACCTCCATTGTATCCGGAGACCAGTTTATGCATAAGAATTGAAACATAGCTATTGCTTGTTCTTTCTAAACCAGAGTTCATGCGAGGACTTTGAGAGAGGACTAGGCGATCCATTGATTCGTTCTGCAATTCAAGGTCAAGCCGTCGTTCCATTGGGAATTGGGGACTTGGCAATCGCTGCCAGGTCTGGTCTCGCGATGATCATGTATCCGGTGTGTTTTGGGCGTATTCCAAAGAGTTGAGGGTTCGTGCATTGGCGCGAGTGTTCAAAGTTAAGTGACTTCGCTCTACTTCGCCTACACCGAAGTCCATTATAGTTATTTGCGTGGGATTTTCTTTCCGTGCCTCGATTTCATAAATTGGAGCTTAGGGTACGCAGCGTCGATTACGAAAGTTTCAAAACTCATCGTTCGGCCTCTCACGATCGCGAAAATGCCCACGCAACATTCTCGACAGATTGATGTTTACACAGAATCGACATTTATCCAATCAAATCTATTCGATTTCAATTCTACGATTAATCATATGACAACAATCGACGATTGTTACCCTTGGAGACCCGCGGGATGACGATTTACGATCCGCGAAGAAGATGATCTTCTTCTTCTCCTTCCACCATGGCCAGTGGCACCTCGGAGCTTCTTCCTCATCTTGGTAGAAGCGGTAGGGGGGCTGCTACTGATGCAGCGATGCTACTGATGTTGGCGGCGCCATAATGTAGCGTAGGTTAGGAGTTTTTGGGGAAGGGCACCCCCCCTTCTTGACTCCTCTACAAGGTCGGCCCACTTGGCTAGGACGCCTTGGGCCAAAAGCCCAAGGTCCAATCCTCCCACAAATCTTGAATTTTCTTTCAATTTTCCTCTAAGCTTTAGTGCATTCAAATTTGAATAAATTTCTCTTCTGAATAATAAGTTCTCTCTATTTGATATTCGGGGTACTACACCGTCGCTCTTCAAAGTTTTACACATGTTCAGAATTATTCCAAATGTACCTAGAAATGCGTAGGGCACACTAGGAGTCCATTATGGGTCTTTGGTTTCAATTTTCTTTCCGTGCCTCGATTTCATAAATTGGAGCTCAGGGTGCGCGTCGTTTTGGAAAGTTTCACACCGGCTCGGAAAGATTCTAAATGCACCTACAAATGAGGTAGGGCACACTAGAAGTCTATTGTGGGAGTTTGATGTTCATTTTCTTTCTATGCGTCGATTTCATAAAGTGGAGCTTTGGATACCCGTTGTTCTGAAATGTTTCACACTTGCTCGGAATTATTCCAAATGCACATACTAATGACGTAGGGCACACCAGAAGTCCATTATAGTTATTTGGTGTGGATTTTCTTTCCGTGTCTCGATTTCATAAATTGCAGCGTAGGGTACGCGTCGTTCTGAAAAGTTTCACACCAGCCCGGAAGGATTCCAAATGCACCAAGAAATAAGGTAGGGCACACTAGAAGTCTATTTTGGGTGTTACGTGCTGATTGTCTTTCTGTGTCTCGATTTCATAAAGTGGAGCTCTTCATACCGTCGTTCAGCAAAGTTTCACACCTACTCGAAATTATTCCAAATACATCAAGAAATTGTATAGGGCACACCAGAAGTCTATTTTGGTTGTTTGCATTAATTTTGTTTCCGTGCCTCGATTTCATAATGTAGAGCTCCGAGTACCCGGCGCTCTGCAGAGTTTTACACCTGCTCGGAATTATTCCAAATGCACCTAGAAATGAGGTAGGGCACACTAGAAGTCCATTATAGGAGTTTGATGTTCATTTTCTTTCCACGCCTCCATTTCATAAAGTGGAGCTGTGGGTACCCGTCGTTCTGCAATGTTTCACACTTGCACGAAATTATTCCAAATGCACCTACAAATGACGTAGGGCACACCAGAAGTCCATTATAGTTATTTGGTGTGGATTTTCTTTCCGTGCCTCGATTTCACAAATTGGACCTTAGGGTACACGTCGTTCTGAAAAGTTTCACACCGGCTCGGAAGGATTCCAAATGCACCTAGAAATGAGGTAGGGCACACTAGAAGTCTATTTTGGGTGTTTCGTATTGATTGTCTTTCCGTGCCTCGATTTCATAAAGTGGAGCTCAGATATCGTCGTTCACAAAGTTTCACACTGCTTTCGAATTCTTTCAAATGCACCTAGAAATGACATAGGGCACACCAGAAGTCCATTTTGGTTGTTTGCATTGATTTTCTTTCCGTGCCTCGATTTCATAATGTGGAGCTCCGGGTACCCGTCGCTCTACAAGGTTTTACACCTGCTCAGAATTATTCCAAATGCACCTAGAAATGACGTAGGGCACACTAGAAGTCTATTATTGGTGTTTGGTTTTGATTTTCTTTCCGTGCCTCGATTTCATAAATTGGTGCACAGGGTATGCGTCGTTCTTGAAAGATTCACACCGACTCAGAAAGATTCCGAATGAACCAAGAAATGAGGTAGGGCACACTAGAAGTCCATTGTGGGAGTTTGATGTTCATTTTCTTTCCTTGACTCGATTTCGTAAAGTGGAGCTCTGGGTACCCGTCGTTCTGGAATGTTTCACACTTGCTCGGAATTATTTCAAATGCACCTATGAATGACGTACGGCACACCAGAAGTCCATTTTGGGTGTTTGCATTGATTTTCTTTCCGTGCCTTGATTTCATAATGTGGCGCTCCGGGTACCCGTCGCTCTACAAAGTTTTACACCTGCCCAGAATTATTCCGAATGCACCTAGAAATGACGTAGGGCACACTAGAAGTCCATTATGGGTGTTTGGTTTTGATTTTTCTTTTCGTGCCTCGATAACATAAATTGGAGCTCAGGGTACGCGTCGTTCTGGAAAGTTTCACAACGGCTCGGAAAGATTCCAAATGCACCAAGAAACCAGGTAGGGCACACTAGAAGTCAATTATGGGAGTTTGATGTTCATTTTCTTTCCATGCCACGATTTCATAAATTGGAGCTCTGGATACCCGTCGTTCTGGACTGTTTCACAATTGTTCGGAATTATTCCAAATGCACCTAGATATGACGTAGGGCATACCAGAAGTCCATTATAGTTATTTGGTCTGGATTTTCTTTCCGTGCCTCGATTTCATAAATTGGAGCTTAGGGTACGCGTCGTTTTGGAAAGTTTCACACCGGCTCGGAACGATTCCAAATGCACCTAGAAACGAGGTAGGGCACACTAGAAGTCTATTTTGAGTGTTTCGTATTGATTGTCTTTCTGTGCCTCGATTTCGTTAAGTGGAGCTCTGCATACCGTCGTTCAGCAAAGTTTCACACCTACTCGGAATTATTCGAAATGCACCTAGAAAAGACATAGGGCACACCAGAAGTCCGTTTTGGTTGTTTGCATTTATTTTCTTTCCGTGCCTCGATTTCATAATGTGGAGCTCGCACCGCGCTCTGCAAAGTTTTACACCTTTCGTAATTATTCCAAATACACCAGAAATGACGAGGGCACACTAGAAGTCCATTATGGGTGTTTGGTTTTGATTGTCTTTTCGTGCCTCGATTTCATAAATTGGAGCTCAGGGTACGCGTCGTTCTGGAAAGTTTCACACCGGCTCGGAAAGATTCCAAATGCACCTAGAAATGAGGTAGGGCACACTAGAAGTCCATTATTGGAGTTTGATGTTCATTTTCTTTCCATGCCTCGATTTCATAAAGTGGAGCTCTGGATACCCGTTGTTCTTGAATGTTTCACACTTGCTCGGAATTATTCCAAATACACCTAGAAATGACATAGGGCACACCAGAAGTCCATTATAGTTATTTGGTGTGGATTTTCTTTCCGTGCCTCGATTTCATAAATTGGAGCTCAGGGTACGCGTCGTTCTGGAAAGTTTCACATCGGCTTGGAATTATTCCAAATGCACCTAGAAATGAGGTAGGGCCCACTAGAAGTCTATTTTGGGTGTTTCGTATTGATTGTCTTTATGTGTCTCGATTTCGTTAAGTGGAGCTCTGGATACCGTCGTTCATCAAAGTTTCACACCTGCTCGGAATTATTCCAAATGCACCTAGAAATGACATAGGCCACAGCAGAAGTCCATTTTGGGTGTTTGCATGGATTTTCTTTCCGTGCCCTGAGCTCGGCTCATGGAGTGGATCCTCCTCACATTGATCTATAGTATAACTGAATTGCATGACTAGCTTCATCTCCTTCGTGTCGGGCATGTCGATCCTTGATCCTCGCAGGAACAAAGTACCGTGGTCAACATCTCTAAGTTGCAAGTGTGTGCTAAACCTCAAGTTGAGCCTATTATGCATCAATGGAGAAAGAAACAAGAAGAAGGTTCGGCCAAGAACAAAGAGAGGGAGGTAGGCCGAAGGGAAAGCTTGAGCGGACATGGGAAGACACAAGAACCAAGGACTTTGCATTTTGGAAAGTTTGCAAGGGAATCTTACCAATAAAAGACAAAGAATCCTAAATGGATTTGGATTGGAGCAATTCCAATTCAGATCAATCTTTAAAGGAAGTTAATTTTGAAATTACTTGTAATAGGATAGTTTAATCTATTTTCACAATTAGAGTAGCTTAAACATCTATGTAAAGTAGGAGGGTTTTTGGTTCGGATTCTCGTTCGTGGGCGAAGAATCGACTCGATTATTGTTCACGTGAATGCGAATCGGACTAGGAGTCTTGTGCTTGCGTGGAGGCTATATAAACCCCCATGACCGCACTTTAGAGGTGGACAAGTCATAGTTGAAGAAAATACGTAAAAGTCACATGTTTGTGTGGCGCAAAATGAATACATGCGTTTGGAAATTCCGTCTAGCGTTTTGTGATGGCGTGAATATTGGAGGGTGGCTTTCCTTCCAAGATCCGTGATTCCTTGTGGATCATCTCACCAATTCGTGGCATCCTCAATTGCTCACGGTTTGGTGTTGTTCTTCGGGTTTGATTTTGTTTCTCTCTTCGGATTGATTCAACATCAACCAAGTATTACTTGCTTTGGAGATATACTTGTTCTTCCTTTTTGCTAAACCAATGTGGAAAGCTATTGTTTTGCTCTGATCAAGATTGCAATACAAGTACCGTGAAAGATTAAGCCACATTACGCATCAACTACACGTTGATCCGTATCATCTTGGTATCAGAGCGTGGTTGATCACGGTACGTGGAATTTTTTCTTGGTACTTTTGAGGTTGGTCATCATGTCAAGAACTAGCCAAGTCGTTCTAATGGTGGATTGACGAAGAGCCTATGTACGGTGACACACTATTACCGGATGTACGTGCTCAATTTGATGCTACTACCGCTTTTTCTTCGTCGCGAGAAGGTGTTACGCCATCAACTTGAAGCTCAAATCCAAGGGGTGCAAGACACGCTAAACGATCGTCTCAACGTGAATGAACGGCGTATGATGGAAGGTTTTGACAATCTAAACCATGCTATCCGCCGCTTGGAGGAGAGGCTACCACCGCCACGAGGAGGTAATGTACCGTGCTACCCCAACCACAACATGGACGTGCACAACGTGTTGTACGTCGAGATGGAGATGACTTCTCGCCGCCGATTCGGAGGAGGCTATTTCCGATGATCGTGGAAGACGCCAACGATGTCCACGACGTGATTACTTTGATCGCCGAGTCTTGGACATGGTGGACATCATAATGGAGGTGGTGAACGTGAAGATGGCGGGATCGGGAGAATCAAGATCACCATACCAGAGTTCAAGGGCAAATCTGATCCGGAGTCTTATTTGGAGTGGGAGATGTGTGTCAATCAAAATTTTGACAACCACCACTACTCCGAGGAGAAGAAGGTTCGTGTTGCCTCGATTGAGTTCACCGAATACGCTATTATTTGGTGGGATCAATTGAATCGCGAGTGGGAACGTCCTAACACTTGGGAAGCAATGAAACATGCTATGCGGAACGCGTTTCGTGCAAAGATACTATACACGGACGCAGCATACAAAGCTACGACGACTTACTCGAGGTGCTAAGATCGTGGCGAGTACTATCAAGAGATGCAAGTGCTCATGATCCGTACAAGTGTGCGTGAGTCACAGAGGCGCGACCATGACACGCTTTCTTGAGGGGCTGAATGAAGATGTGCGGACCGTGTTGATTTAATGCAATACAATACTGTGCAAGAATTACTTCATCAAGCGAGCGTCTTGAACAATGGGTGAAGGGCACTCAAGCAAGGAGTGGCCGTACCACTCATAGCACTTGGAGGCATGCAACTTCGCATGATGGAGATGCAGATCAACTTCCAAACCGGTTGCATCTACTACACCGGTTAGGAGTACATTCAAGGAAGCTTGAAGCCTATAAGTGTCATGCGGGCAAAGAAGTCTCACATGCTAATTCTAGTGCATTCTCTCGGCTAGAACTAGCAACATTGAATGCTTCAAGTGCAAGGGCCAAGGTCATATGAAGAAGGATTGTCCAAACATGAAGACAAGTGTTGCTTACACATGATGGCTACGCAGCGGAGAGCGACAACGATGAATCTGAACCTTCCGATGAATCGAGAAGTCGGAACCACTCATTTGTTATCCAAAGAAGGTGTTAGCTTGATGGCTCAAATGGTGCGGCGTGATAACACTTGTTATTGTACGGAAGGGACAATACATCATATCTTTCAAACCGATTGCAAGATCAAAGAAAAGGTATGTGGTGATTATTGATAACGGAGTTCGAGCAACATGATTGGCAAGGATGTGGTGGAATCACTCTCATTGTCCACATGGAGGCATCCTAAACCATATTACATCCAACGGCTCAACAACGTCGGCAAAGTAAAGATCACACACAAGGTGAGAGTGCCACTTACAATTGATGGCTATGTCGATAAGGTGGAGTGCGATGTGGTACCTATGCATGCCGGTCATATTCTATTGGGACGTCCATGGCAATTTGATTTGAATGCTACACATCAAGGACGGTCCAACCGATATACTTTCATGCACAAGGGAGAATTCCATGCTTTGCTGTCAAAGACCGATGAAGAAATCAAGAGTGATTTGGTTGTGGTTAGCAAGAAGAAGGCCGTAAACACTATACTAAAACCGAGGACGGATTTGCTTCAAGAAGGGGAGCATGATGAGGCCCTAGGTGCATCTACTACGGTGGTCAACATCCCTAAGTTGCAAGTGTGTGCTAAACCTCAAGTTGAGCCTATTATGCATCAATGGAGAAAGAAACAAGAAGAAGGTTCGGCCAAGAACAAAGAGAGGGAGGTAGGTCAAGGAAAGCTTGAGCGGACATGGGAAGACACAAGAACCAAGGACTTTGCATTTTGGAAAGTTTGCAAGGGAATCTTACCAAGAAAAGACAAAGAATCCTAAATGGATTTGGATTGGAGCAATTCCAATTCAGATCAATCTTTAAAGGAAGTTAATTTTGAAATTACTTGTAATAGGATAGTTTAATCTATTTTCAGCAATTAGAGTAGCTTAAACATCTATGTAAAGTAGGAGGGTTTTTTGGACCGACTCGGATACTGTTCACGTGAACAGTAATCGGCTAGGAGTCTTGTGCTTGCGTGGGAGGCTATATAAACCCCCCCATGACTGCGCTATAGAGGTGGACAAGTCATAGTTGAAGAAAATACAGAAAAATCACATGTTTGTGTGGCGCAAAATGAATACATGCGTTTCGGAAATTCCCGTCTAGGGTTTTGTGATTGCGTAAATATTGGAGGGTGGCTTTCCTTCCAAGATCTGTGATTCCTTGTGGATCATCTCACCAATTCGTGGCATCCTCAATTGCTCACGGTTTGGTGTTGTTCTTCGGGTTTGATTTTGTTTCTCTCTTCGGATTGATTCAACATCAACCAAGTATTACTTGCTTTGGAGATATACTTGTTCTTCCTTTTTGCTGAACCAACGAGGAAAGCTATGGTTTTGCTCCGAACAAGATTGCAATACACGTTGATCCGTATCAGGAACTCTGGGTACCCGTCGTTCTGGAATGTTTCACACTTGCTCGCAATAATTCCAAATGCACCTAGATATGACGTAGGGCAGACCAGAAGTCCATTATAGTAATTTGGTGTGGATTTTCTTTCCGTGCCTCGATTTGATAAATTGGAGCTTAGGGTACGCGTCGTTCTGGAAAGTTTCACGCCGGCGCGGAAGGATTCCAAATGCACCTAGAAATGAGGTAGGGCACACTAGAAGTCCGTTATGCGAGTTTGATGTTCATTTTCTTTCCATGCCTCGATTTCATACAGTGGAGTTCTGTAAATTCGCTGCTCGAATGTTTCACACTTGCTCGGAATTATTCCAAATGCACCTAGAAATGACGTAGGGCACACCAGAAGTCCAATATAGTTATTTGGTGTGGATTTTCTTTCCGTGCCTCGATTTCATAAATCTTAGAGTACGCGTCGTTCTGGAAAGTTTCACACTGGCTCGGAAGGATTCCAAATGCACCTAGAAAGGAGGTAGGGCACACTAGAAGTCCATTATAGGAGTTTGATGTTTATTTTCTTTCCATACCACGATTTCATATAGTGGAGCTCTGGGTACCCGTCGTTCTGGAATGTTTCACACTTGCTCGGAATTATTCTAAATGCACCTAGAAATGACGTAGGTCACACCAGAAGTCCATTATAGTTATTTGGTGTGGATTTTCTTTCCGTAACTCGATTTCATAAATTGGAGCTTAGGGTACGCGTTGTTCTGGAAAGTTTCACACCGGCTCGGAAGGATTCCAAATGCACCTAGAAATGAGGTAGGGCACACTAGAAGTCTATTTTGGGTATTTCATATTGATTGTCTTTCTGTGCCTCGATTTCATAATGTGGAGCTCTGAATACCGTCGTTCAGCAAAGATTCACACCTGCTTGGAATTATTCCAAATGCACCTAGAAATGACATGGGGCACACCAGAAGTACATTTTGGGTGTTTGCTTTGATTTTTCTTTCCGTGCCTCGATTTCATAATGTAGAGCTCCGGGTACCCGTCGCTCTCCAAAGTTTTACAACTGCTCATAATTATTTCAAATGCACCTTCAAATGACGTAGGACACACTAGAAGTTCATTATGGGTGTTTGGTTTTGATTTTCTTTTCGTGCCTCGATTCCATAAATTGGAGCTCAGGGTACGCGTCGTTCTGGAAAGTTTCACACCGGCTCGGAATGATTCCAAATGCACATAGACATGAGGTTGGGCACACTAGAAGTCCATTATGGGAGTTTGATGTTCATTTTCTTTGCATGTCTCGATTTAATAAAGTGGAGCTCTAGGTACCCGTCGTTCTGGAATGTTTCACACTTACTCAGAATTCTTCCAAATGCACCTAGAAATGACGTAGGTCTCACCAGAAGTCCATTATAGTTATTTGGTTTGGATTTTCTTTCCGTGCCTCAATTTGATAAATTGGAGCTTAGGGTACGCGTCATTCTGGAAAGTTTCACACCGGCTCGAAAGGATTCCAAATGCACCTAGAAATTAGGTAGCGCACACTAGAAGTCTATTTCGGGTGTTTCGTATTGATTGTCTTTCTGTGCCACGATTTCATAAAGTGGAGCTCTAGATGCCGTCGTTCTGCAAAGTTTCACACCTGCTCGGAATTATTCCAAATGCACCTAGAAATGATATAGGGCACACTAGAAGTTCATTTTGAGTGTTTGCATTTATTTTCTTTCTGTGCCTCCATTTCATAATGTGGAGCTCCGCGTACCCATCGCTCTGCAAAGTTTTACACCTACTCAGAATTATTCCAAATGCACCTAGAAATGATGTAGGGCACACTAGAAGTTCATTATTGGTGTTTGGTTTTCTTTCGTCCCTCGATTTCATAAATTGGAGCTCAGGGTACGCGTCTTTCTGGAAAGTTTCACACCGGCTCGGAAAGATTCCAAATGCACCTAGAAATGAGGTAGGGCACACTAGAAGTCCATTATGGGAGTTTGATGTTCATTTTCTTTCCATGCCTCGATTTCATAAATTGGAGCTCTGGGTACCCGTCGTTCTGGAATGTTTTACACTTGCTCGGAATTATTCCAAATGCACCTAGAAATGACGTAGGGCACACCAGAAGTCCATTATGGGTGTTTGGTTTTGATTTTCTTTCCGTGCCTCGATTTCATAAATTGGAGCTCGAGGTACACGCTGATCTAGAAAGTTTCACACCTACTCGGAAAGATTCCAAATGCACCTAGAAATGAGGTAGGGCACACTAGAAGTCCATTATGGGAGTTTGATGTTCATTTTCTTTTCATGCCTCGATTTCATAAATTGGAGCTTAGGGTACGCGTCGTTCTGGAAAGTTTCACACCTACTCGGAAGGATTCCAAATGCACCTAGAAATGATGTAGGGCACACTAGAAGTCTATTTAGTGTTTGGTATTGATTGTCTTTTGTGCCTCGATTTCATAAATTGGAGCTCTAGATACGCGTGATTCTCGAAAGTTTCACACCGCCTCGGAATTATTCCAAATGCACCTAGAAATGAGGTAGGGCACACTAGAAGTCCATTTTGGGTGTTTGTATTGATTTTCTTTCCATGCCTCGATTTCATAATGTGGAGCTCGAATACCGTCGCTCTCGAAGTTTTACACCTGCTCGGAATTATTCCAAATGCACCTTGAAATGACGTAGGGCACACTAGAAGTCCATTATGGTTGTTTGGTTTTGATTTTCTTTCCGTGCCTCGATTTCATAAATTGGAGCTCAAGGTACGCGTCGTTCTGGAAAGTTTCACACCGGCTCGGAAAGATTCCAAATGCACCTAGAAATGAGGTAGGGCACACTAGAAGTCCATTATGGGAGTTTGATGTTCGTTTTCTTTCCATGCCTCGATTTCATAAATTGGAGCTTAGGATGCGTGGATTCACGAAAGTTTCACACCGCTCTGGAAGGATTCCAAATGCACCTAGAAATGAGGTAGGGCACACTAGAAGTCTATTTTGGGTGTTTGGTATTGATTGTCTTTCCTCGATTTCATAATGTGGAGCTCTCCATTTCATAAAGTGGATTATTCAAAATGCACCGAAATGACATCACCGAAGTTTTTGGAAAGAAAGTTTCACACCTACTCGGAATTATTCCAAATGCACCTAGAAATGAGGTAGGGCACACTAGATATCCATTATGGGAGTTTGATGTTCATTTTCTTTCCATACCTCGATTTCATAAATAGGAGCTTAGGATACTGCCTCAATTTGTCGTTGGAGCTCGAAAGTTTCACACCTCGGAAGGATTCCAAATGAACCTAGAAATAAGGTAGGGCACACTAGAAGTTTATTTTGGGTGTTTGGTATTGATTGTCTTTCTGTGCCTCCATTTCGTAAAGTGGATACTGCTGCCGCTGTTCTCGCAAAAGTTTCACACCTACTCGGAATTATTCCAAATGCACCTAGAAATGACATAGGGCACACCAGAAGTCCATATTGGGTGTTTGCATTGATTTTCTTTCCGTGCCTCGATTTCATAATGTGGAGCCGGGTGCACTCCGCTCTCTAAAAGTTTTACACCTGCTCGAATTATTCCAAATGCACCTAGAAATGACGTAGAGCACACTAGAAGTCCATTATGGGTGTTTGGTTTTGATTTTCTTTCCAGTGGCTCGATTTCATAAATTGGAGCTCGTGGCACGCGTGGCTCGAAAGTTTCACACCGGCTCGGAAAGATTCCAAATGCACCTAGAAATGAGGTAGGGCAGACTAGAAGTCCATTATGGGAGTTTGATGCTCATTTTCTTTCCATGCCTCGATTTCATAAATTGGAGCCGAGGTACGCGTCGTTCTGGAAAGTTTCACACCGGCTCGGAAGGATTCCAAATGCTCCTAGAAATGAGGTAGGGCACACTAGAAGTCTATTTTGGTTATTTCGTATAGATTGTCTTTCTGTGCCTCGATTTCGTAAAGTGGAGCTCTGGATACCGTCGTTCAGTACAGTTTCACACCTACTTGGAATTATTCCAAATGCACCAAGAAATGACATAGGGCACACCAGAAGTCCATTTTGGCGGTTTGCATTGATTTTCTCTACGTGCCTCGATTCCATAATGTGGAGCTCCGGGTACCCGTCGCTCTGTAAAGTTTTACACCTACTCAGAATTATTCCAAATGCACCTAGAAATGATGTAGGGCACACTAGAAGTTCATTTTCGGTGTTTGGTTTTCTTTCGTCCCTCGATTTCATAAATTGGAGCTCGAGTGCACGTGGCTGCTCGAAAGTTTCACACCGGCTCGGAAAGATTCCAAATACACCTAGAAATGAGGTAGGGCACACTAGAAGTCCGTTATGGGAGTTTGATGTTCGTTTTCTTTCCATGCCTCGATTTCATACAGTGGAGCTCTGGGTACCCGTCGTTCGCGAATGTTTTACACTTGCTCGGAATTATTCCAAATGCAGCAAGAAATGACGTAGTGCACACTAGAAGTCCATAATGGGTGTTTCGTTTTGTTTTTCTTTCCGTGCCTCGATTTCATAAATTGGAGCTCAGGGTACACGTCGATCTAGAAAGTTTCACACCAGCTCGGAAAGATTCCAAATGCTCCTAGAAATGAGGTAGGGCACACTAGAAGTCCATTGCGGGAGTTTGATGTTCATTTTCTTTTCATGACTCGATTTCATAAATTGGAGCTTGGGGAACGCGTTGTTCTGCAAAGTTTCACACCGGCTCGGAAGGATTCCAAATGCACCTAGAAATGATGTAGGGCACACTAGAAGTCTATTTCGGGTGTTTCGTATTGATTGTCTTTTTGTGCCTCGATTTCGTAAAGTGGAGCTCTAGATACCGTCGTTCTGCAAAGTTTCACACCTGCTCGGAATTATTCAAAATGCACCTACAAATGACATAGGGCACACCAGAAGTCCATTTTGGGTGTTTGTATTGATTTTTTTTCTGTGCCTCCATTTCATAATGTGGAGCTTCGGGTACCCGTCGCTCTGTCAAGTTTTACACCTGCTCAGAATTATTCCACATGCACCTAGAAATGACGTAGGGCACACTAGAAGTCCATTATGGTTGTTTGGTTTTGATTTTCTTTCCGTGCCTCGATTTCGTAAATTGGAGCTCAGGGTACGCGTCGTTCTAGAAAGTTTCACACCGGCTCGGAAAGATTCCAAATGCACCTAGAAATGAGGTAGGGCACACTAGATATCCATTATGGGAGTTTGATGTTTATTTTCTTTCCATACCTCGATTTCATAAATAGGAGCTTAGGATACGCGTCGTTCTGGAAAGTTTCACACCGGCTCGGAAGGATTCCAAATGAACCTAGAAATAAGGTAGGGCACACTAGAAGTTTATTTTGGGTGTTTGGTATTGATTGTCTTTCTGTGCCTCCATTTCGTAAAGTGGATACCGTCGTTCAGCAAAGTTTCACACCTACTCGGAATTATTCCAAATGCACCTAGAAATGACATAGGGCACACCAGAAGTCCATATTGGGTGTTTGCATTGATTTTCTTTCCGTGCCTCGATTTCATAATGTGGAGCCCCGGGTACCCGTCGCTCTGCAAAGTTTTACACCTGCTCAGAATTATTCCAAAAGCACCTAGAAATGATGTAGAGCACACTACAAGTCCATTATGGGTGTTTGGTTTTGATTTTCTTTCCGTGGCTCTATTTCATAAATTGGAGGTCAGGGTACGCGTCGTTCTGGAAAGTTTCACACCGGCTCGGAAAGATTCCAAATGCACCTAGAAATGAGGTAGGGCAGACTAGAAGTGCATTATGGGAGTTTGATGCTCATTTTCTTTCCATGCCTCGATTTCATAAATTGGAGCTCAGGGTACGCGTCGTTCTGGAAAGTTTCACACCGGCTCGAAAGGATTCCAAATGCTCCTAGAAATGAGGTAGGGCACACTAGAAGTCTATTTTGGTTGTTTCGTATAGATTGTCTTTCTGTGCCTCGATTTCGTAAAGTGGAGCTCTGGATACCGTCGTTCAGTACAGTTTCACACCTACTTGGAATTATTCCAAATGCACCAAGAAGTGACATAGGGCACACCAGAAGTCCATTTTGGCGGTTTGCATTGATTTTCTCTACGTGCCTCGATTCCATAATGTGGAGCTCCGGGTACCCGTCGCTCTGTAAAGTTTTACACCTACTCAGAATTATTCAAAATACACCTAGAAATGACGTAGGGCACACTAGAAGTCTATTATGGGTGTTTGGTTTTGATTTTCTTTCCGTGCCTCGATTTCATAAATTGGAGCTCGAGTGCAGCGTGGATTCGAAAGTTTCACACCGGCTCGGAAAGATTCCAAATGTACCTAGAAATGACGTAGGGCACACTAGAAGTCCGTTATGGGAGTTTGATGTTCATTTTCTTTCCATGCCTCGATTTCATACAGTGGAGCTCTGGGTACCCGTCGTTCTGAAATGTTTCACACTTGCTCGGAATTATTCCAAATGGACCTGGAAATGACGTAGGGCACACCAGAATTCCGTTATAGTTATTTGGTGTGGATTTTCTTTCCGTGGCTCGATTTCATAAATTGGAGCTCAGGGTACGCGTCGTTCTGGAAAGTTTCACACCGGATCGGAAAGATTCCATATGCACCTAGAAATGAGGTAGGGCACACTAGAAGTCCATTATGGGAGTTTGATGTTCATTTTCTTTCTATGCCTCGATTTCATAAATTGGAGCTTAGGGTACGCGTCGTTCTGGAAAGTCTCACACTAGAAGTCTATTTTGGGTGTTTCGTATTGATTGTCGTTCTGTGCCTCGATTTCGTAAAGTGGAGCTCGATACCGCTGCTCAAAGAAAGTTTCACACCTGCTTGGAATTATTCCAAATGCACCTAGAAATGCCATAGGGCACACCAGAAATCCATTTTGGGTGTTTGCATTGATTTTCTTTTCCTGCCTCGATTTCATAATATGGAGCTCCGGGTACCCATCGCTCTGCAAAGTTTTACACCTACTCAGAATTATTCCAAATGCACCTAGAAATGATGTAGGGCACACTAGACGTCCATTATCGGTGTTTGGTTTTGATTTTCTTTCGTGCCTCGATTTCATAAATTGGAGCTCAGGGTACGCGTCGTTCTGGAAAGTTTCACACCGGCTCGGAAAAATTCCGAATGCACCTAGAAATGGGGTAGGGCACAGTAGAAGTCCATTATGGCAGTTTGATGTTCATTTTCTTTCCATGCCTCGATTTCATACAGTGGAGCACTGGGTACCCGCCGTTCTGGAATGTTTCACACTTGCTTGGAATTATTTCAAATGCACCGAGAAATGACATAGGGCACACCAGAAGTCCATTTTGGGTGTTTGCATTGATTTTCTCTCCCTGCCTCGATTTCATAATGTGGAGCTCCGGGTACCCGTCGCTCTGCAAAGTTTTACACCCGCTCAGAATTAATCCAAATGCACCTAGAAATGACATAGGGCACACTAGAAGTCCATAATGGGTGTTTCGTTTTGATTTTCTTTCCGTGCCTCGATTTCATAAATTGGAGCTCAGGGTACGCGTCGTTCTCGAAAGCTTCACACCAGCTCGGAAAGATTGCAAATGCACCTAGAAATGAGGTAGGGCACACTAGAAGTCAATTATGAGAGATTGATGTTCATTTTCTTTCCATGACTCGATTTCATAAATTGGTGCTTAGGGTACGCGTCGTTCTGGAAAGTTTCACACCGGCTCGGAAGGATTCCAAGTGCAGCTCTGGATACCGTCGTTCAGCAAAGTTTCACACCTGCTCGGAATTAATCCAAATGCACCTAGAAATGACATAGGGCACACCAAAAGTCCATTTTGGGTTTTTGCATTGATTTTCTTTCCGTGCCTCGATTTCATAATGTGGAGCTCCAGGTACCCGTCGCTCTGCAAAGTTTTACACCTACTCAGAATTATTCCAATTGGAGCTCATGGTACGCGTCGTTCTAGAAAGTTTCACACCGGCTCGGAAAGATTCCAAATGCACCTAGAAATGAGGTAGGGCACACTAGAAGTCCGTTATGGGAGTTTGATGTTTATTTTCTTTCCATGCCTCAATTTCATAAAGTCGAGATCTGGGTACCCGTCGTTCTGGAATGTTTCAAACTTGCTCGGAATTATTCCAAATGCACCAAGAAATGACGTAGGGCACACCAGAAGTCCATTATAGTTATTTCGTGTGGATTTTTTTTTCCATGCCTCTATTTCATAAATTGGAGATTAGGGTACGCGTCATTCTGGAAAGTTTCACACCGGCTCGGAAGGATTCCAAATGCTCCTAGAAATGAGGTAGGGCACACTAGAAGTCTATTTTGGTTGTTTCGTATTAATTGTCTTTCTGTGCCTCGATTTCATAAAGTGGAGCTCTCGATACCGCTGCTCAAAGAAAGTTTCACACACCTTTCGGCATTATTCAAATGCACGAGAAATGACAAAGGGCACACCAGAAGTCCATTTTGGGTGTTTGCATTGATTTTGTTTCCGTGCCTCGATTTCATAATGTGGAGCTCCGGGTACCCGTCACTCTGCAAAGTTTTCCACCTTCTCAGAATTATTCCAAATGTACCTAGAAATGAAGTAGGGCACACTAGAAGTCCATTATGGGTGTTTGGTATTGATTTTCTTTCCGTGGCTCTATTTCATAAATTGGAGGTCATGGTTCGCGTCGTTCTGGAAAGTTTCACACCGGCTCGGAAAGATTCCAAATGCACCTAGAAATGAGGTAGGGCACACTAGAAGTCCATTATGGGAGTTTGATGTTCATTTTCTTTCCATGCCTCGATTTCATAAATTGGAGCTTAGGGTACGCGGGGTTCTGGAAAGTTTCACACCGGCTCGGAAGGATTCCAAATGCACCTAGAAATGAGGTAGGGCTCACTAGAAGTCAATTTTGCTTGTTTCGTATTGATTGTCTTTCTGTGCCTCGATTTCGTAAAGTGGAGCTCTGGATACCGTCATTCAGCAAAGTTTCACACCTACTCGGAATTATTGCAAATGCACTTAGAAATGACAAATGGCACACCAGAAGTCCATTTTGGGTGTTTGCATTGATTTTCTTTCCGTGCCTCGATTTCATAATGTGGAGCTCCGGGTACCCGTCGCTCTGCAAAGCTTTACACCTGCTCAGAATTATTCCGAATGCACCTAGAAATGACGTAGGGCACACTAGAAGTCCATTCTGGGTGTTTCGTTTTGATTTCTTTCCGTGCCTCGATTTCATAAATTGGAGATCAGGGCACGCGTCGTTCTAGAAAGTTTAACACCGGCTCGGAAAGATTCCAAATGCACCTAGAAATGAGGTAGGGCACAATAAAAGTCCATTATGGGAGTTTGATGTTCATTTTCTTTCCATGCCTCGATTTAATAAATTGGAGCTTAGGGTATGCGTCGTTCTGGAAAGTTTCATACCGGCTCGGAAGTATTCCAAATGCACCTAGAAATGAGGTAGGGCACACTAGAAGTCTATTTTGGGTGTTTCGTATTGATTGTCTTTCTGTGCCTCGATTTCGTAAAGTGGAGCTGTGGATACCGTCGTTCAGCAAAGTTTCACACCCGCTCGGAATTATTCCAAATGCACCTAGAAATGACATAGGGCACACCAGAAGTCCATTTTGGGTGTTTGCATTGATTTTCTCTCCGTGCCTCGATTCCATAATGTGGAAATCCGGGTACCCGTCGCTCTGCCAAGTTTTACACGTACTCAGAACTATTCCAAATGCACCTAGAAATGACGTAGGGCCCACTAGAAGTCTATTATGGGTGTTTGGTTTTAATTTTCTTTCCGTGCCTCGATTTTATAAATTGGAGCTCAGGGTACGCGTCGTTCTGGGAAGTTTCACACCGTCTCGGAAAGATTCCAAATGCACCTAGAAATTAGGTAGGGCACCCTAGAAGTCCGTTATGGGAGTTTGATGTTCATTTTCTTTCGGTGCCTTGATTTCATAAAGTGGAGCTCTGGGTACCGTGGATTACGGAATGTTTCACACTTGCTCGGAATTATTACAAATGCACTGGAAAAGACGTGGGGCACACCGAAGTCCGTTATAGTTATTTGGTGTGGATTTTCTTTCCGTGCCTCGATTTCATAAATTGGAGCTTAGGTGCGCTGGTGGATTCGGAAAGTTTGACACCGCTCGGAGCGATTCCAAATGCACCTAGAAATGAGGTAGGGCACACTAGAAGTCTATTTGGTGTTTCGTATTGATTGTCTTTACGTGCCTCGATTTAGTAAAGTGGAGCTCGGATCTGAAGTGGATTACGCAAAGTTTTACACTGCTCGAATTATTCAAAATGCACCTACAAATGACATAGGGCACACTAGAAATCCATTTTGGGTGTTTGCATTGATTTTCTTTCTGTGCCTCCATTTCATAATGTGGAGCTCTGGGTACCCGTCGCTCTGCCAAGTTTTACACCTGCTCAGAATTATTCCACATGCTCCTAGAAATGACGTAGGGCACACTAGAAGTCCATTATGGGTGTTTGGTTTTGATTTTCTTACTGTGCCTCGATTTCATAAATTGGAGCTCAGGTTACGCGTCGTTCTAGAAAGTTTCACACCGGCTCGGAAAGATTCCAAATGCACCTAGAAATGAGGTAGGGCACACTAGATGTCCATTATGGGAGTTTGATGTTCATTTTATTTCCATGCCTCGATTTCATAAATTGGAGCTTAGGGTACGCGTCGTTCTGGAAAGTCTCACACCGGCTCGGAAGTATTCCAAATGCATCTAGAAATGAGGTAGGGCACAATAGAAATCTATTTTGGGTGTTTCGTGTTGATTGTCGTTCTCTGCCTCGATTTCGTAAAGTGGAGCTCTGGATACCGTCGTTTAGCAAAGTTTCACACCTGCTCGGAATTATTCTAAATGCACCTAGAAATGACATAGGGCACACCAGAAGTCCATTTTGGGTCTTTACATTGATTTTCTTTCCGTACCTCGATTTCATAATGTGGAGCTCCGGGTACCCATCGCTCTGCAAAGTTTTACACCTACTCGGAATTATTTCAAATGCACCTAGAAATAACATTGGGCACACCAGAAGTCCATTTTGGGTGTTTGTCTGGAATTATAATTAAATTACCTAAATAAACTTAGTTGGGGAGCCCTTCTGATTTTGCCATCTACTGCCCCTACCAAGCCAATCTACAAGACATCAATTATCACGTCGAGTTCTCTGGACAGTACACTAAAATTATCATAACTTTTGCTACGAAAGTCCAATTCTTACGTTCTTCAGCTTTCTGGAAAGGTGAGGAAATTACCCATCTTTTTTATTATAACAGGATCCTCTGATTTTGTCTTTAACGAATAGATTAACTCAGATTTCTACAGACTGTCAGGATGTTGACAGATTAACAGGACAGCGGCACTAAACAATTCATAACTTTCTAACCGTTAATCGGATCTTTGCGTTCTTGGCGGCCACGGAAAGCTAAAAACATAGCCCAACTATTTCTAGAGGTTGGATCCCTAGATTCTGCATCTACAGATATGAAAACCATCGTCCAAACTACTGGACAGAACGCGATCTATTAAACCGACGCAATTCAATCTATCAAACGACAACAAACGCATCTACTACACATTAACCAGCGAAGAACACATGATGTTACCCTTGTAGAATCGCAGAAAGTTGAAGATCTTGCCCCGCGAGGTTGATCTCCTTCCCTCGCCTTGCTCCTTCCTCCAATGGCCAGCAGCGGGGAACAGCTAGGGGGGAGTGGGTGGCGCAATGGGGAGGGGAGGGGCTGCTATAGTGGCCGCACTACAGTGCATGCTACAGTAGCATGGCCTCCCCCTCCACTTGGATGGTCCATTTGGTGGCATTGGTGGTTGCGAAGCTTACAGATGCACAAAGAATCCGCTGTTGTAGTTCTACTGACTTGGTGATCACCCGGTTCAGACCGTACTCCTTGGGATAGTGATCATTCCCCTCGCAGAGGAAACATGTAACTTTGGTAATCGGACAGTTTCCGGGTAGGTGGTCTCGGTCGCAGTTTGGACAAGTTGTGGTACACTGGTCACGGTAGTGTCCTTCCTCACCACAGCACTGACAGACCTTGACCCTCCCTAGTTTGCAACCTTTGGCGAAGTGCCCCTCTTCACCACAGCGATAGCAAGTAGGAAGTATTTGCCGCTTCATAGCGCAGCGGGACCAAGATCCGTAACACTTGCCAGAGCAGAGGCGTTTACGGGTCTTGTCTGGACAGTCGAAGCCAGGGAGATTTCCATCCCAGCCAGCTTGCCGACTTAGGCCACCTCCTATCCCTAATCTGGAGGCACCAGAAAGAGTGGAGGTGATGCGAGCGATACCCCCCCAAGATCCTTGTCTAATCCAATCGATCTCGCTCAATCTGAGCAAAAATCGAGGCCATGGTTGGGGGGCGGAGCTCCTCATCTGACCAATGGTTGACCACAGGCTGCTGCGAGTCCTTCCAGCCATCTTGTTTCATTGAGACGTGTTAGCAACAAAAGCCCGAAAACTAGAGGACGGTAGCGATGAGACAAGCTATCGACTAGGAAATGAGATATTACCTAACCCAATTACAACCATATAACCAGCAAGGAATGAACTCCAAACATTTGCAAAAAGGCATAAGATCCAATGCAAAACTCATAAGATACAAGATTCAACTTCTTGGTACGACTAACTCGTATTGAATTAACGAGTAATCGGTTTGAGAAGAAAGTTTCAGAACACAACTCAAGTCTTATTGCATATAAGGATCATGGTAAAAACCATCTAGGGTGTGTTAGACGCTAGCTATCTAATATCACATCTTACCCTTTTAAACCCCACAAGTTTTAGTTGAATTATCCTCTCATTTTAAGCCCTATCGAAGAACTAGGTGCTTACTGTCCAAAACTTGTACTTGCTGTCCAGATTTTGTATCTAAGCTCCAAGCTGAATTTTCCAACTCCAAATGCTTCTAATCTTCCCTAAAGGACAGCCAACACTTCATATTCTCAACACTCATTGAATCCCAAAACCGAATTTAAACGGTAACAACTATCTTTTGAAATAAAGATGAGAGGAAACAACTTTTCACATCTCAATTAAGAACAAGGTAAGATGAACAATCTAAGATAGGTAAGGAGTAAAATCTGATAACTTACTTAAGTTTTCACAAACCATTTGACATTTTGAAACTAAGTTTTTCAAAATATCCTAAGGACGACCAAGCTAGGGGTTCCTACAATTAGTATGGCTCGATACCAACTTTTGTGAGAACAAGGAATTATTTAACTTGTAATACTTAACCATCAAGATGATTCAAGCATTACAAATCAAATATCTCGACTCTCGGCGTATATGTACTTCCCAGAATTGCAGTACACATACCCCATACAAAAATTATGCATCAATTCCATTCAACACAAAGAACCGAAGTACAACTAAGCAATTCAAAAGACATACAGTATAGAGTTATTACAAAAGGGGCCGACCGGCCAAATAACAACTAAAGAGTTAGATAAACAGCGAAAGCAAACAGCCATAAGATGGCGATAAACAAAAGCCAATTAGTGTGCCTTTAACCCACAAAGCAACCAACCGGGCCACCAACCTAGTCGTCAAAGCCACCGCACATCTCACAAAAGTGGATCCCTTGGGGATCAACTTCGTCTCTGTAACAATTTATTAAGCAAAGCAAATGAGTACAAAATGTACTCATAAGACTTACGTGTAGAGTAACAGGCCTATACATAGCTACATGCAAGCTTATTTAAGTGGAGGAGGCTCTAGACTCATTTTCAGCATAAAGCAAGTTTTCATTTGCAATAAGGTAATAGATTTAAAGTAGTTTTACAATCTGTTTTTATTTGACAAAAACAGCAAGATATAAGTAACAAATAATAACATGACATCCTGGAAGTGGCCAACCCAATAGCCACCACAACAATAGCATGAATTCCCCATTCATACTACCCACATCAAGTTTTAATTAAATGTTATAGTCTAACTCTTGCAAAACCTAACCAAGCGTGTCCATAACCTAGGACGAGGCTATTCGAATAGAATATACCCTGCAGGGGTGTACAACTTTACCCACATGTCAGACCACCTCTTTTGCCTCTGGAATAAGCACACTTCCTATGGTATGCCGCCAAGGCTAAGTCCTACGAGACGTTTCCAATATTGTGTATTAACTACGAGTCGCCCATATGGGAGAAAGCCCCATACGTTGATGCGGAGTCATCAAAGATGCTCACCTACTTATAAAGGATGGTGCTCCTTGGAGTGGAGAAACTCCACTGCTGCTCACCCAAAAGCCCACCATGCAACTCGGAGCTAACACACGCCAAAGTACTAAGTCAAGAGAGGTCCCATATCCCTCTCATGTGGTTGCACGCAAAAATGCCTGGATAGTGTGACACAAGATGTTCGGTCCTTATTGACTTAGGCATACCACCACACACCAGATAATCACACCATCAACCATATGCCCAAGTCTAAAACATTTCATTTTCAGTTTCAGTTTGTTTTTGACTTTACAAAGTAACAAAGCATAAAGTGCTGAGCATAATGATAATAATAATTTTGTGCGATCAAAGTTATCGACTAAGTCGATAACCGCCCAATTCTACCGATTGCTAAGCATTTCTAAGCATGACACCGTAAAACAATAAAAGAGCATAATTCAACCACCAGGTTCTAATTCACCGGCGAGATTAATACCTTATGTTTAGTGGCAGGGGATGAACAATTTAAGGGCAACCATGCAAGAGGAATAGCTACCTCTAATCGGGAAAAATAACTTTGACACAAAAGCATGCATACATACAATTTGTAAATAAAGTATAGACTTTGAAAGTAATGGGATATTTTATGATCAAACTGCTTGCCTTGCTGAGGATGACTATCTTGCTGCAGAGGATCACTCTCGTAAATAATAGGATCGTCGGAACCTACCGAAAGAATCCAAAACCACAATAAGAACGAATAATACCGAAAAAGACCCAAAAATTCAAAGTCATCCAAAAATCATGAAAACTTCACAGAAGGTAGAGCATGATTTTAGGTGAATTTAGCAACAAGAATCAATTGATTTGGATGTTCTATGCAAAAGTTATGTCAGTTTGAAAGTCAGTTTTCAAGAAAATCCAAATAAATTGCTACCGGTTACTGTTCATCCGAATTAATTATTTTGGCGAAAATTTCCAGAGCAGTGGTGTACTTGAAATTTTTATGGTAGGCAGAGCACCACATGAGATGAACAATGGAATTTGATTCACCTCATTTGGAGCTAAGATGAATATTCTATGATTTTTCAAAGTTATGAAAGTAGTGTACAAAACATTTGTAAGATGAGACTTTCAGTAAAAGCAACATGCTCAAAACCTATTCTACAATAAACTACACTAATAGAGGATTCCAACAAAGTTGAGTTTACTAAATTTAGAGTTACAGAGAAATACTTATGCATTTTTGAAGTTAAGGCAATTTTTAATGCAACAATATTACTAAACCTAAGGTAATTTTACCAAAAGTGTTTTCTGTAATAGTAACATGATTCAACCCATTTTTATATTAAAGTACATGTAAAAATGAAACTAAAAAAAATTGAATCATCAATTTTAGAGCTAAAATGAATTAGTTATGAAATTTTGAAGTTTATGGCAATTAACAGTACATAAATAAAGTATTTCGGATTTTATGTAAACATACAATACTTTTTATACTCAGTCTAACCTAGCCATACCCACTAACCAATGGGCCCTCTGAATAGTGCCCTTTTCATTTTAGTTTCCGAAATAAAATGCGGCCTGACATGTGGGGTCCACATGTCATACACTAGGTTCACAGAACAGTGCGTGGACTCTTGGTCCACGGTCGGTCTACGAGTTCACATCTGTGCACTTAAGCCCTTAGGTCCACATGTCATACACAAATCTAAACAGTTATTTGTATCTCGTTTACTATGCTCGGTCCCACATGTAGGTGAGATATTAAGATGAATAAGACATACTTAATACTAATCATCAGCAATTAAGGCTAATGGCGACGCTACAGTGGCTATCCGAGTGTGCCACGTAGGGCCGCGCGCACGCCGTGAGCTTCCCTGCGAAACACCAGCGAACCAGGGCACAGCGGCGCGCGTGAGTTCTCAAAACGGAAAGCCTACAACCTTGCGCAAGCGGGACGGCGAGGCGAAGCGGCGATGGACGCGGCGGCGCGGCATGCTAAGCGGCGGTGGTTCTCTGAGGAACAAGGCAACAGCAGCAGCGATGGTGCGAGGTGATTTAGCGTCTTAAGAGCATTAGAGGGGCTCTAGGAACTTACTGCGATGACCTGGAGGTGGGGAGATTGCCGGAGTTGAGCCGGCGATGAGAACAGCGGCGGCGGCAATGGTGCTACCGAGGAGAGCTCAACTGAGCCAAGAAAGAGGAAAAAGGATGTTGGAGCGCTGGGTGGAGTCCTTTGTGATGGTCACAGTGAGGAATTAGACCAAGGCTCACCGTGCCGTCGCGGGAGAAGAAGGGGGCTCTGGTGGCTAGGAATGGAGGAACTTCGAAATTCTCGAGCTCCAGAGACAGAGTTGGCACGGCGACGGCTTCGGGTGCGTGCTCTGGAGTAGCAGGGAGCGCGCCTCATCTCCTCGGGCTACACAAGCAGACAAGGGCTCAAACCAGCGCACAAGGGAGGCGGTGAAGGAAGAGGAAGAAGGGAACCACGCGAGGAAGCTCACCCTAGAGAGCGGCTCGCTGGCGCCTCCTCCTCGGCCAGAGGAGGAATGACCTCCAACGGCGAGGGAGGTATTATCCCCAGCGATGAGCGGAAATGGGGCGGCGTCAATCGGTGAGCTTAGGGATTGGCCGAGAGGCGGTGGATTGACGCCGCGCCGCTGCCACGACGGAGGCGAGCCGCCGCGACATGGCGCGCCGCTCTGTGCGGCAGCGGAGGTGGGCGACACAACTAACCGGTGGGTCCCGCGACGCAGATGACCTGACCATGGCGTGAATCGGCGAAAGGGTTGGCGCGGCCGTTGGATCGAGATCGAATGGTCGGCGTTATGCGAGGACTTTTATACGGCGAAGCGATGACGCGATCAGACCACCGAGTTTCCATCGGACGGTGCATGCGATGGTGCGATTAGGGGTAAGACCGAGCAGTGGTGTGGTCGGGTTTGAGTCGGGCTCGGTGCGAGTCCGAGGAATAGTGATTTCAGATTTTGATTTAAAAAGGACTGAGAAGATAGGGAATATTTGGAGGTAGCTTCGAAACTCTAAAAATTCTGAAATTTTTACGGAAGATTACTGGGTCTGAGGATAACCTTGTATAATTTTTCTAGAATTTTTGATACATTGCATTGTTCTCAAGAAAATTCACAAGGGGCGGCCCTAGGGGTTTGACTAGAGTTCAAATTGGTTTGACTATCTCTTTAGAAATAGAAACTAAAATCTAAAAATTATGAGATTTCATAGAGAGGTTACTAGGATGATCTAGAACTTAGGAAAAATATTTCCAGGGGATTATCACAAGATTTGATTATGGAGTTTTCAAGGACAAAAGCTTCCATCAATAGAAACATCGATCTTAGAAATTAGGAAACCCAAGGAAAAATTCCTAGGAAATTTCAAATGACATCATGAGGCATCAAAAGTTTTGATTTATCCTCATTTTATACATTTGAAACATACACCATTGTTTGGGATATTCTGGGTTCAAAACTTATTTTATATAACAAGAAAAATAATTTGTTCCCTCCTCATCTGGGTCATCTTTCTATCCTTACCTCCTCCTTGGTATTCTTTCTTACCTCATTCTCGCTTCACCATTTTGTTATGTCAAATGGATCCTCTTCTCCTTGAAACCTTCTATAGTTGGTCAGCACATTTTGCCATTGCGTTAAAGACCACAAGACTTGAAGCCATCAAGGAAGTATCGTCATCTCTACCCTTCAAGGACAACATGCAGGATTTATCGAAGACCGTGAATCAAAGATCGGTTTTTCAGCCCAACCATATAGCTTAAGTTTGATAAAGACTCATTGATTGTATTGGGTGCATTACTTGGATTGAGAGTACCGATCGATAGAATGTTGTAGAGTTGTTAAGTTCTTCAGCCAAGTTTTTGAGTTGGTTCTTTGTTGGGAAGTTTGTTTTGATCTATCCCCTTTTGATCTTCTTTGTCTCTTCCCTACCCTTGGTCTCCTTTCCTAACCCTCTGGTGTAACCGGCAGATGGTGAACACTAAATCGCTCTAAAAATGGTGTCAAGGCCAATAGCAATGTCCTTGAGAATGTCGATCAAGAAAACCAAAGGCCGACAAAGAAGAACACTTTAGAATTTGAATCAGTTTTTCGTCACCTAGACTCAGCTAATGCAGCAGATAATGCAACAAATGAATGCCATCAATGCTTCCATAGCTATTGCCCCTTCAACTCATGAAGAGTGTTCCTGCGATGAGTTCCCAGGGCTAAACCGCCAGAAGTCTCTCATAGTGATGACATAAGCCACTCTCTCCCTGAAAGCCGCCACCCATGGAAGTATTTTCTTTGTTACAGATGTGGTGAACAAGGGCACTTCGTCCGTGGATGCCCCCAGAAAGGAAAGCCAAGACAAGATAATCATTGCGCTAACTGCAACAACACGGAACACTATTTCTCCAACTGTCCCCAGAGGGAGCTGATCCAGTGTAAAGTCTGCTACTACTGTGGCAAGGAAGGGCACTTTGTCAAACAATGCCCCTTACAAGCATTCTTGGTATTACAAGAAACCTCAGCACTGTCAGACAAATTGGAAGAACCTGAGACACCACGCCAAGCAACAATCAATTGCTCAAGCTGTGAAGGCGTGGATTGTTTGAAGACAATGTTGACCCCTGTAGTACAACAGTAGTGTGTAAGTTGTCAAGCCGCTCTCATTCAAGCCAAGGAAGGCAGGACCATGGTTACATCTACCAGGCTACTCCAAGAATCAAAGGAACCGAACTTCAACAGGATTAATCCCAAGGCACTCAATCTAGAAGCTATTTGCCGTCATCAAGACAATGGTCACAAGAGGAAAATGGTAGATCAAGTGCAAAAAATTGCAAGAAACTCCAAGGATCAGGTGATTAAATCTCAACCCAACCAAGCACCAGCAACAACCCCACTCATGACACCAGGATCAACACTTCATCCACCAATCCAAACGTTCCTCGACAACAATGGTGGCCAATCTCAGTAGAACAAGACACCAAAGGCAAGAGTGCAATGCTTCAATTGTTGGGATATGGGGCATTATGCCAATCGATGCCCCGAAAGATGCTTAGCACTCACCTCGGACAGCATCCCAGAAGCTACCCTAATTGCAACAATAACACCAGCAGTCAGAAGTAAAAACAATAGAATGTATTTGTCACAAGTGCAGAAATACAGAAGTTTAGGCATGCCGATGCCCCAAGAAATAGCAGTGAACCACCTGGCCAGCTCTTGCACCCCCCAAATCACCTATTGGGGACCAGTCACGGAAGAACCCATCTCCTGCCATCGGTGTCACGTGCTTCTACTTCAAAAAGATAGCACATTACGCCAATAAATGTCAAAAGAAACAATAGGCAGTGAATTCATCCATCAAACGACAACTCCAGTTGAAGACCTTAAGCTGCCCACCTCTTCTCTCTAGCCTCTCCGAATCTCGGGGTCGAGATTCCCTTAAGGGGGGTAGGTTTGTAACATCCCGTTTTTCTGAGCCTTTTTGAAAATTTTCTAAATAAAGAGAACCATTTGCTTTTGTCAGAGTTCTAAAGCTTAACTTGAGTTTTTAGAAATTAAAATCATTTAATTGACTAAATCAAACTTCAACTAATCCAAAAGTTTGGTTTGCTTTGATTTTGTTGAAGTTCTGTGTTTGAATCCCCTTTCTTTGTTTGTTTCGTTCTTCCCTCGACACGGCTCCTTTTTCTTGCAACCTCCCCTTTGGGGTTTCGATCACCTTGTTGGTCACGACCACCCTCTCAGTCTAACCACCCTTTTGGTTCAAACCTCTCACTTGTTTGGACCTCCCTCTCAGTCCAGACCTCTCTCTCGGTTTAGACCACCCCTTTTCAGTTTAGACCTCCCTTTTTAGTTTAGACCATCAGGACCACCTCGTCCTCAGGACCTCCTTGTCCTCAGGACCTCCTCCTTATCCTCAGCACCTCCTCCTTCAGGACCTCCTCCTTAGGACCTCCCTTGGGTCACGACCTCTCTTCTGGTCATGACCACCCCTTTCACTGACCCGGCCTCCTGTTACGACCGCCCCGCCTCTCAGTCCCTGCTCACCTTCTTCTCCCTCTCGTTGCGTCACTGCTGACACAATGGTCCTCGTGCATTTAATGCTGTTGCTGTGTCACAATAAATGTTGTCGCTTCTACCAGCATCTCCTGCCCCGTCTTATCCCCGGGTAGCTTTCTGCGCACTCCTGTACCGTGCTTTGTCCTTTCGCCACCCACCCTTGAACTCGTGTGCCTCTGAGTCACTCAATGACTCTCCCCGTCTCCCCCAGCTATAAAAGCCTGAGCAACCCCTCTTGCATCACCTTTTTACTTTTAATCCTCCTGCTCTCTTGGGTTCCTTAGTGCTTCAAGCTTCCGTCATTTGGAGGCTGGCAATCGCCTCCTCGTCGTGCGAAGAGCCCGTGGGAGCTTCTTGCCTGTCTGCAACCACTTATTGCAAGCGACTTAGGCCGAGTGCTTGCATTGTCTAGCCCTCCCCTTTCCATCAGTCTCTCTCTCGACCCTAGTGAGTTCCTCCGTGCCCTGTTCTCTTCCTTTGCTCTTACGACCACTTGCGTAGTCGTATCCTTCTATGGACCTCCTCAATGATCTCCCCTTTTTGCAAAGACCACCCTCTTGGTCAAGACCACACTTTAGGTCGCGGCCTCCTTTTTCGCAAAGACCACCCTTTTTTATTAGGACCTCTGCATTGGACCTCCCTCCAACTCGTTGGACTTCCTCGATCCCAACTTCCTAAATCCATCTTAAGTCAAGATCCAGCTTTCTTCTCTGAAGTTGTTTGATATGGAGTTCCTTTGGATTCTATTTGGATTTTGTTTGATCTTGCTTTGTTCTCACATGCAGACTTCGACGACTCCAGGGTGCCCGATTTCTACAAAGAAGAAGACTCTCAAGCCTTCGAGCAAGGCAAGTCATACCCTTGATCATATTGAAGCCTAGTATTTCAAATCACTTAAATTTGGTTTTAAATTATTATTGCATGCCTAGCTTATTTCAAGTAATTTAAATCCTTGTTTTAAGCTTTATAGTTATTTCCCTGTTGCGTTGTATAGCCATTCATTATCGGTATAGACCGTATGGAGAACCATTCCGAATGTGATATCTTTGGAGGTAGAGATTGGGAATATTGGATTATTAAGATAACCTGATTGTTGAATATCGGATTATAGGATTAGTCTTTTGTTAATTATTGCAAAGGTGGAATTGTCGGAATTTGTGTAACGTCTTGTTTGTCCAGAGTTTTTGAAAAATTTCAAAATAAAAAGAACCATTTGGTTTTGATGAGAGTTCAAAGCTTAACTTGGGATTTTAAAAGAGAGCTTTAAAATGACTACACCAAACTTTAACTAAATCAGTTCGATTTCTTTTGGAGCTTGCTGGAGTTCTTCCTTTTTCTCTGTTTGTTCCCTGCTTTACCTCGGCTCAGTTCCTTCTTTCTTCTTTGGACCACCCCTCCCCTTGTGTTCATTTGGACCTCCCCATATCCTTCAGGACCTCCCCGTGTCCTTAGCACCTCCCCTTGTGTTCATTTGGACCTCCCGTATCTTTCAGGACCTCCTTGTGTCCTTAGGACCTCCCCTTGTGTTCCTTTGGACCTCCCCGTGTCCTTTAAGACCTCCCTGTGTCCTTAGGACCACCCCCTCCCCTTTTAGATCTTGGCCGCCAGGACCTCCCCCTTGTTGATCTTAGCCACCAGGACCTCCCCCTTGTTAGATCTTGGCCGCCAGGACCTCCCCCTTATTAGATCTTGGCTGCTAGGAACTCCCCTGTGTTAGATCTTGGCCATCGGGACCTTTCCTTATTGATTTTGGCCGGGACCTCCCCTTATTGATCTTGGCCGCCAAGACCACCCCTTGTTAGATCTTGGCATGAGAACCCCCTTGTTAGATCTTGGCGTCGGGACCTCCCCTTATTGTTTTGACCGTTCGGATCTCCCATTCAGGCCGGCCGTTCGGCCAGACCCTTGTGGATCGGCCGTTCGGCTGACCCTTAATGGATCGGACCGTCGGGACCTCCTCCTCAGACCCCTTCGGTCTTTTTGCAAAGACCACCTCTCTGGGTCATGACCTCTCGTTAGTCATGACCTCCCCTTTAGTCGGGGCATACACTTGACCGTCTCTGGTCTTTTGCAATGACCACTGTAAGACCTCTCTCGGGTTGCACCAGAGAGATCTCCCGGACCTCCCGGAGGTCAGGCATGACCACTGGAGGTGCAGGAGGTCCTCCAAGACCACTGAGGAGGTCTCGAGACCTCTCGAGTGCCTCGGGACCACCTAGGAGGAGTTTCAAAGTCCACCCGAGGTCCTCCAAGGCCAGTAGGGTCCCGGCCTCTGTGCTCACCGAGCTAGTCCCATGATCGATCCCTTTAGCTTCGCATGCAGTCATACATTGGTGTGAACAAATCCATACAACAAAGCGAGAAGAAGCAAAAGACAACTTATCATATATTAACAAAGACCTTTCGGTCAAGCTTATTCTGAGGGTTTGCGACCGAGGCTACTACAAAAGAACACGTTGCGTGAAATAAAAACACAAACACGCAGAGCCAACCGATCGGCCATGAGCTATCGAGTGGAGGATGTCCCCTAGCACCCATGGTCTCCAAAGACCTCTTCTTCATCGAGCTATGAGCTCCCTGGAACTTCCTGTTCTGCTAATTCAAACAGAGGGCACAAGCCATGTGTACTTTGAATGTACTCAGCAAGCCGTTGGGAAAGTACGCAATTAATATTCATGCAAGGCTTGCCAAATGAGAGCTGTATGGTTTGTTCCAAAAAGTAATGTTTGACAGTGAGTACATAAGTAGATTGCAAAGTTCAAGTTGAAAGCATAATACATAAATATATTTCTTTTAAAAGGAGGAAGTGAGCACCAACTCACTCCCAAGACCTCTCTGGAGCATCAACTCCAGAGTCCCTTCAACCACTCGTGGAAGGCCTGGTCGCACCCACGACCAGGACCTCTCCCACGACCAGCCTGGAGCACCCACTCCAGAGCCACCACAACCAGCCCTTGGACCACATCTCGAGCCAGCCATGACCTCTTGGGAGCTGGCCAAGGTCTCTTCGAGAGAAAGCCACGACCTCTCACCGAAGCGCCCAGGAACACATTTTATAAAATCTACCCTTTTGCACCACTTCTCTGGGAAATGTCCATAACCAAGGACTTGGCTTTTCGAATTGATTTTACGCTCTACAGAGGTGTACAACTTTACCCACAATTCACGATCTCTCTAGCGGGTCGGGTTCCCGGGAAAACCTTGCTTACTTCCGAAGGTGAGCAGCCTAGAGATCGTGACAAGGCCTTTACAAAGCTTTGATCTGGCTCGGAGCTGCACGCTGAGGTTTCGCAAATCCCCCCTGCCGGGTTATCGGGTGCCTCTCTTGCGCCGTGCGATACAGCTCGCTCCACCTCAACAGAACCAAGCCAACTCATTGCTAATTATTCGGCCCAGGCCATCCCCATAAAATAGCCTTGAGGTTGCACGGATTATCCGGATCCACAGACACAAAGTTAAGTCCTTAGGTGTTGCTCAGGCGAGACATCCTCATCCCAGTGTGCGTATAGCACCCCTTTCTTGCCACGATCACTCGCTTGAGAGCATAAAAGCAGTTTTGGGTTCTACCGGCCAAAGGACCACCAAGTCTGGCACAAGTTTTATAGCGATAGTATTGCACATAAATGACACAAGCGTGGCTTGACACCATAGTTGCACTGTGATGGCACCAACCACAATTCCATAGTTCAATTAGTCAAGATTATTAACAACATTGATCCATGAAGAGACCATCGCAAGCTACAGCATGTCTAAGCATAATACGATACACAGGTTGGCAATAACAATATGAGACCAACTAACAGTACCCATCCTAAAGTGTCCAAAGGAAACATGTCAACTGTTGGAAATATGCCCTCGAGGCAATCATAGAGATGATTATATTTCATTATATTCATAATATTGGATAATATGTTATCCTGTTCCTTGAATGAATCATCGTTTATGGAGATTGACAAGTACGTGACTTGTTGGTGAAACTCTCTTAACTTATATGATGTCGTTCTAAATGTATTCCTGGTCAAATGTCAATGGTCCGAAAACTATTGACTCTATCGACCAGCACATTGTATTGATTGATGACCATGTTTTACCGGCATGGATATAGGGATATCGAATCAATAATGTGAACACATGTTAGAGAACATGGGGCTGGATTGACCCACCTTGAGACACTATTGAGATTGTTATGATTCTATGTGTTGTTAGTTGGTCTCAAGCAATGATGATGTATAATCATTAGACCTAAGATCAGTATGGTTTCCTACATGTGTAATAGCACTCTTAGGGGTTGCCAATCGCTACTCGTAACTGGGTAGTTATAAAGGTAGCTTTCGGGTATGCTATGAAACATGCAGAGGAATGTGACTAGTCAGATATGGGATTTGCCCCTCCTAAAATAATAGGAGATATATCTTTGGGCCCCTCGTTGTGGTCGGATAAAGAAAGTGCATGGTCATACCACTAGTGGTCGAAGTGTTCGACCACGTGAAGTTATCCGATACTCGATCGAAAAAGTATTGAACAGTCTATGGATGACACAACATCTCATCTAGAGTTCAACTAGTTATCGTGAGGCAAAGGGAGAATACATGAGTAGGTCACTTAGTTCGACCAATTACGGACTGGTCGTATGGAGATACGAGCTGGTCGTAGACTGGTCAAACGAAATCACAGAGTGGTCCAAACCTGGTCGTAAAGGAATTACGAACTGGTCGTGACCAAATACGAACTGGTCGTATAGAGATAGGACCTGGTCGTAAGTGATGGGGACCTGGTCATAGATCATATTGCACTAAGGTTAAATGCGATATAATTTATGTGTATTCGGGAATCGTTATGTCTGCTAGGAACCGCTAACGACTCGTGATCGAAAAGGGTTTCCGAGTCACAATCGATTCTGCGTGAACCTCTGAGGTCACACACTTAATGGGTTGGAACAAACCAATACGGATACGATTCGTCAAACGTGTTCGGATAGGATCCGTCACGAGCACTATATAAGGAGATGCATGAGGCTTTTGGGAGTGGGTGAACATAACAGACAAGACACACGAAACTCGTGAGTTGAGTTGTTAAACCGAAACCCTAGCCGCCATCTTTCTGAGAGCTCTGCCATGCGACTTGGTGCTAGCACACCAGCGCATGGTTGTTCCATCCCTGGATATGTGGATACTGTAGAGGTGCTACTACGATTGCTGTTGCGCTTGAGGACGATCCGTAATCTTCACAAGGAACTGCAGAGATTGCTAGAGGAGGCAACCGACTTGCGAGGATGCTAGACGATCGACTACGACCACTGCATCAACGTCCTCGACGTTGGACGATCGACTACGACGAGTACATCGACGCGCTCTACGTTGGACCAGGCTGCTCCAACCCTTCTTCCGCTGCTCTGCGCGTCCGGTGGTAACGATCTGTGATCACCTAGTTGCTTGGCTTCCTGGTTTACGTGGTAGAAATTTTTTGTTTTATTGCTATCGTAGCCTACCCGTTACACAACATCAACATGTGGTGTACAACTATCCAAGGAGGCATAATGTCAAAAGGGATTTAGCTACCGCCCAAACCATTTCTATAAAAGTAGCCATGCCGGGTATTATAAAACAAAATACATTTTGGAATGCTAGGTTCAATATGATGTAAGGTCCACGACTTGCCTCTATTGATGAGCTGAACTTCGGTTGAGGTAGCTGGATTTTACGAACTTCTCAGCAACAACTCGGATCTACACGTTCACAAAGAAACCAAACAAATAAAACAACTCTAAGAAAACCGAAAGAACTTAACTTAAAAACCAAAGGAGGAGAGGTCCACTGAGAGGGGGAGGTCCAACGAGAGGGAGGTCCAAACCCAAGGGGGTTCCAACCCAAGGAGCTTGGAGAGCTTACCAAGATAGGGGGAAACTGAGTGAGAGGTTTGAGTGAAGAACAGGGAGGAAGTGGGTGCCCCTGGTGCTTTATTTACATAACACCAAATGAATATCTGAATGAATGGAACGAATGGATTGAATGAAATGAAAGGACTGCACACATGCTTATACTGGTATAACTAGTGACACACCCGTCGGTGTTCACTTAAGCTCGTATTTAATAAAATACGGGGATCCAAATCCCGTATGATCCAAATCCTGTATGAAGAACGTTTCATACGGGTGTCCAAATCTGCCCACATTGGAATGGTGGGTCTTACGTGCCTACACTGGAATTGATGGGTCTTTATAATCCACTCCCGTGGATGAAACATGAATAATGGATGCATGAAATGAAATATGAACAATGAAAGACATCATCTCTAAACATGGAAACAACACCTAGGAAAGGAACATAAACATTGAACCTTCTCATGGATCATAGAAAATCACAATACGAACATCAAGCATTCAGCATGCACAAATCTCAAGAATATTACTGTACTTGCCTTTCGCGTTGCAACGCGTTAGTAGGCAACGAAGGTGCCCCTAAACCCGAAGCCTCTCCGCCTACACAAGTAAGTACTCGAAATAAGAACAACATGGCACAGGACACTACCAACAATATTCCACCACACCTTCCCGACAACAAAAGAATTAACTATTAAACCTATACGGAAAACAGACAACTCGATCACAGAAACGAATCTGGACAGTAGCACGGAAAAACTCATAACTATTGATCTGGGACTCGGAACGAGGTGAGCCTAGATCCTGTGGAAACTTAACGAACATAGCTACAAAATCCTAGTTGACGAGATCTCCCAATTCGGCCAAAATAAAATGCTAACAGGTGGGTGAAAGAACAAGACAGATTCTGCCTAGACGAACAGAACAGCAGTAAAGAACAGATCACAACGTTTGATCTACAACTCCGATTAAGGCGTTCTTTATCATTCTGGAAAGGTTATGAAAAAAGATAAAACAACCTAGTTGGGTGGAAACCCTGAATTTGCCTTTTAACTTAAACATATCTTAAAAGATAAATTGACAGATCAATCACGTCAGAATTCTGGACAGCAGGAATGAAACTATCATAACTTTTGATCCGTACGTCAGAATTAGGTGTTCTTGGCGGCTACGGAAAGCTAAGAACATTATCTAAATATCTATAAAAGATGGAAACCTCCAATTCGGCATCTAAGAACCCGAAATTGGCCATGAAATCTTCTTGACAGAACTGAACTACAACAGGACGAATTCGATCCAAACCAATTAATCTAATTTCACATCTAATCAACATCAAACAGCGAGAAAAGCACTTCGTTACCCTTGAAGACCCACAGGGAGATGCTGGTTGAATTCCCCAAGAAGAAGATCATCCTTCTTCACCTTTCCTTCCTTCCTTTTGGCCGAAATAGCTGCTGCCCTCCTCTTCTTCTCCTCGCGTTGGCCGGCAGCGGGGAGTTCCAATGGCGAGAAGGGGAAGCACCACGGCAGGGCATCACCCAGGGTTGAAGGGGCGGCACCAAGGGGGAGGAGATAGGGGCAGCAGCAAGAGGGAGGAGGCGGCTTGGAGGGGGAAAAGGGGGAGGAGTGTAGCCAGGTAGGGTTAAGGGTTGTGGGGGCGCATGGGCTTGAGCCTTGGGTGCCTCCCCCCTTCTTGGCCCACACATGGCCAGCCACTATGCTGGTCTGGCCTGAATCCAAATAAGTATATCAAAGGGGTGATCAATGATCACAAGCCGTACGTAATCAACCATAACATAGAGATAGATATCAACCACATCTAACTTTATTTATTACAGTTCATCTCTTAATGAATGAAAGATATAACCAAGTTCTATTATTGAAACTGGAATATGGTGAAGTGAATGATTAGTGCTTGCCTACTCCCTCCCAATAGAGCCATCATCAACGTTCACCTAAAATAAACAAACAAATCAAGAATGAGTCTGAGACTCAGCAAGTACAATGAATAATTGGACATACAATAAATATGAATAAGACAACATCTTTAAAGAATATGAACATAACACCGAATGAATGGAATGAATGGATTGAATGAAATAAAAGGACTGCACACATGCTTATACCGATATAGCTAGTGACTCACCCGTCGGTGATCACTTAAGCCCGCATTTAACAAAATACGGGGATCCAAATCCCGTATGAAGAATGTTTCATACCGGTGTCCAAATCTGCCCACATTGGAATGGTGGGTCTTACGTGCCCATACTGGCAATGATGGGTTTTTATAATCCACTCCCGTGGATAAAACATGAATAATGGATGCATGGAATGAAATATGAACAATGAAAAACATCATCTCTAAACATGGAAACAACACATAGGAAAGGAACATAAACATTGAACCTTCTCATGGATCATAGAAAAACACAATACGAACATCAGGCATTCAGCATGCACAAATCTCAAGAATATTACTGTACTTGCCTAAAGCCGAAGCCTCTCCGCCTGCACAAGTAAGTATTCGAAATAAGAACAACATGGCACAGGACACTATCAACAACGTTCTACCACACCTTCCCGACAACCCAAGAATTAACTATTAAACCTATTCTAAAAACAGACAACTCGATCACGCGAAGCGAATCGGACAACAAAGACGAAAAACTCATAACTATGGGTCTGGGACTCGGAACGAGGTGAGCCCAGATCCTATAGAAACTTAACGAACATAACTACAAAATCCTAGTTGACCAGATCTCCCAATTCGGCCAAAAGAAAATGCTAACAGGTGGGTGAAAGAACAAGACAGATTACGCCTGAGCGAGCGAGCAAAGAAGAAAGAACAGATCACAACGTTTGATCTACAACTCCGATTAGGGCGTTCTTTATCATTTTGGAAATTTTATGAAAAAAGCTAAAACAACCTAGTTGGGTGGAAACCCTGAATTTGCTTTAACGTAAACATATCTGGACAACAGGAATGAAACTATCATAACTTTTGACCCGTATATCGGAATTAGGTGTTCTTGGCGGTCACGAAAATCTAAGAACATTATCTAAATATCTATAGCAGATGGCAACCTCCAATTTGGCATCTAAGAACCCGAAATTGGCCACGCAATCTGCTGGATAGAACTGAACTACAACAGGACGAATTCGATCCAAACCAATTAATCTAATTTCACACCTAATCAACATCAAACGGCGGGGAAAGCACTTTGTTACCCTTGAAGACCCTCAGGGAGATGCGAGTTGAATTCCTCAAGAAGAAGATCTGTAATATCCCAAAATAACCCTTGAGGGCCTATCGTAATTAGATAAAAGGGATACGTGAAAGCAGAATAATTTGGATTTTTAGGGAGATAACTCATCCGGCAATAAAAGGATCGTGGAGAGTGGGTTCTAGAAACCCTAGCGATCTTTTCTTTTGTTCCTCATCTTGTTGCCACCGTTTTATTCCGCTTTTGGCGGGTATGCGTGGAGCCGATTATACGCGTCATACGCCGTCGCACTTGCCGCTTTGCTCTGCTTTCTTTGCACGTGGAAGCGCCTTCAGCGTCTTGGCGTGTGCTTGTCGGCGTTGCGCCATCCGAGCCGAGCGCGGGGGCTTCGGTTGTTGGCGGCGTGTGGCAACGTTGGTGTTTTTGGTGAATTCGGTCGTGGAAGCCTCGGTTTGTCTTCTTTCCTTTTTGTTGGTTCCCTACACTGCTGCGTTGATTGGAGATGCACACGGCGTTGAGTATTTAATTGGGATGCACATTGTTTTGACTATTTTAATTGGAGACGTACACTCCTTTGATTATTCAATTAGAGGGCTACGGGAGAGAGACTAACTAATATGCTGCATGTATTTCTTTAATGGGATTAGTAAGAGAGAGATTAGTCTAAAAGTGCTGTGTGATTAGCTATTGTATGTCATAGGCTGCTAGTGACACGGCTAGAAAAGATGCATGCATCGGTTAGTTTATGGCTATGAACATTTAATTGCTTTGAATACTTAATTGAATTATTAAGGGAGAGAGGTTATTTGTCCAGTACACATGTATATGGCAATTAGTAGTTAGCTAGTGCTAGAAATCAATTATTAGTGCAGATTGCTTTGTTTGCATGCGGTTCAATAACTTGGATTAGTAGGGGAGAGAGAGATTAATTAAAGAATGCTAATTAGTAGTTAACTAGTTTGGCTGTAGTATTGTATACATGCATGTTTAAATAGTAAATATGAGATGATAACTAGTTAGTGCTGCATGCTTCGTATTTATGTGTCTCTGGAATATTAAAGGAGAGAGAGCTAGCATGTTTTGTTGGAACAGCAAGGGGTGACTGTTCGGTATTGGAGAAGTGTTGCGGATTTGGGGGACGTGTAGGGGCGATGTCAAATAAATTATTGTTCTTGTGATGCTGTAGCTTGTATTGAGATTTAAGTGTTTATTGTAGGAGAGACGTCGTACTTGTTGCCATCTTCTAGCCAGACCGTGCGTCGCAACTAGTAAAGGCAAGTGCATGGTAGACAGCGATCAATGATTGATCACTGTATTTAATTATCGTTCATTACCATTACTGTTGTGCTTTTATTTTTATTTAATTGCAAGCAATGGAATTGCATGACTATCTTGTTGATGAACATGAAGAGAATTGATATGATGAATATGATGAAATTATGCATTTTTGCATTCATGAGCATCTTTGCATATGAGAAGGTGATCATGATTGATCACAACTCCACGGGAGCGGAGGAGGTCCCCGATCCTTAAGGAGGAGCCGGCTTGAGAGTGAACGTTGTCGCGAGCGTTCACTCATGCTATACCGGTATATGCGAAAGAAGTGCATGTGGACATGTAGAGTAGAGCTGCATTGAGATATGAGATGAATGTGTGTGAAAACAAAGAGAAGAGAATGGCATGAGAATATTAATAGAAGGACATGAGATGATAATGAAGTTATTGAATACTGTTGTTTTATCATTGTTGGTTGTTTATTGATGTATTTGCTGAGTCGTGGACTCACCCTTGCTCTCTTGTTGTTTTTAGGTGATCATTGAGGGCGCCACGATTGAGAGGGACTAGAGCACATGGAATAGTTTCATACTTCAGACACATGATCATTTATCATGAGAACCACTTGATTCATTATTGCTGGACCACTTTTAGGACATGTTAGAGATTGAATAAGCTTAGATGATTGCTTTGGATTAGTCTATTTTGTTCCAAGGTTTTGGATTCTTTTGTTTGGTGCTGTTCTAATATGTTTACCTTGCTATGTTTCCCTCGCTTATCTATTCATACTTGACTAGTCTTTATTCATGTTCTATTGTAACCAATGGATGGGTTTTATTAATGCTTTGGGTTGCTGAAATTCTATAGTGTGTTAATGACTATTAGTTGAAAAGGTAGTTTAGTGGCATTCTAGGCTCAGTGTTGGGCTAGGTGTTACAAGATAATCCTTCTTCACCTTTCCTTCCTTCCTTTTGGCCGAAATAGCTGCTGCCCTCCTATTCTTCTCCTCGCGTTGGCTGGTAGTGGGGAGTTCTAATGGCGAGAAGGGGAAGCACCACGGCAGGGTAGCACCCAGGGTTGAAGGGGCGGCACAAAGGGGGAGGAGATGGGGGCGGTAGCAAGAGGCAGGAGGCGGCTTGGAGGGGGAAAGGGGGAGGAGTTCAGCCAGCTAGGGTTAAGGGGGTGTGGGGGCGCATGGGCTTGGGCCTTGGGCACGTCCCCCCTTCTTGGCCCACATATGGTCGGCTACTATGCTGGTCTGGCCAGGGCCGGAGGTCCAGGTCCCAAAATTCCCCCAAAAACCTTAAATTTTCAATTAATTCCCTCACCCGATTAACATTCTTTCCAATCGGAACTCGGGGTATCACAGGAGGGTGGCGGCCAAAGAGTGGGGGGGGTGCTGGCGTCCTAGGGTTTGCCCTTAAGGCCGGCCTCCACCTCCCATCTATAGGCCGAATACCAATGGGCCCGAGGCCCCAGCCCAGGTTGTCCAAAACTTGCTAAAAACCCCCTCTCTAACTGCTGAAAAACTATTTTCTATTAGGCCTTTCTCCTAATTCAATTAATTCTCTCTCAAATTGTAACACCCCAAACCGACAAAGGCTTGGAATGCTACTAAACTAAACAATAAAAACTAAATTAAACTAAAACACCTTACAAAATTTCGGGCAGAACCTCCTTTGTATAGTTATCTATACCGGAGGTTCCAACAAAACAAATATAACATAAACAGGTAATCCAACTTGCAATGTGATCAAGACATATTCAAAAATGCCTATTCGTTACTAAAACATCCATAGCAACTGATCGTGAGCATCCAAAAACACCTATCCCTTTATTACAGTTTACTTCAAGCAAGCAATAATTATAAAGAGTACTCTAAATGCTTCATTCAACTAATAATTAATTTTCCTTTCATTCCATTGTGATAGATCGTGCGTTAGTGCAACAAGACTAATCCTTCTTTTCCCCCATGCATGCCGATCCCGTGAAGGTACCTAAAACACAACAAACAACAAAAGGTGAGTCCAAAGACTCAGCAAATATAATAAATGGCATCAACAGCATAAAAGCATATAACTCCTCAACTGTACTCTACAAAACCACATATCAGTTACTTTACACACACATGCTATGCAATATGCTCAACATGATCTTTATCCTTCTCTTTCTCTTTTGCATTTTACCGGTAATACAAAGTGCACATCCATCGATGCACACCCATGCCTGTGCCATCTGGCACAGGGATCATTGCCCATACTCCGCAATTATGGGGACCAAAGCCCATGCTTTGCAAGCATGGGGACCTTTAGCCCGTCATTAACTTGACGGGGACCTCAAGAATTGCTTGGTCATCACATGACCAAGAGTTCAATAAGCCAACATGATGCATAAGTATGAAATCTCAAATTAATACAAACATGCATCCGCAACTACATTGCATATGAATAACCTATTCATACTACAAAAGTTCATAATCATAGACTTCATAACTTTCAAACATCCATGATTAACACATAACTCATAGCACTAGGAACTACGAACATTACCAATCATATCACCATAACAATCATAAACAACACAAATACTCATAGAATTTATCAAACAATGCCATTCGATAATATCTATTATATCCATAATTATACTTGCCTTAACCGCGAGAGAACGAGGGACGTGTAGAAGGTGCTGCCCCCAGGACCAGTCCACCACCTGAATAATTATTATAACGCATGCTAAGACAACAGTAGTAGACCAAAACAAACTATATAACAACAACCACGAACTCGCAAAAGCGTCTAACTCGATCCCGACCCCAATTCCTAAACATCGATCTATCCCCTCGATGGACAGTCATAATCAAAAATCCATATCTATTAGCACAGGAGTCCAAATAAGGTGTTCTTAGACTTTCTAGAAAGGTAATTAAATTCCCCAACTAAACCTAGTTGAGGGGCTCTATTGAATCTGCCATCTATTGCCCAACTGAGCTAGTTAACAAAACGTCGAATTCGCGTCGGGTTTTCTGGACAGTATACTAAAAATACCATAACTTTTTCTACGAGTGTCCAAATCTCGCGTTCTTGAACTTTCTGGAAAGCTAGAACACTAACCTATGACTTTCATTATACTGAGCTTCTCCAATTCTCCCTTTAACTAATTGATTAACTCAGATTACTAAAACCTGGTAGAAAACCAACAAATCTGCAGAACAGTTCCACTAATAAAATCATAACTTCTGCTACAGGGGTCCAAATAATACGTTCTAGCACTTCACGGAAAGATGGCGACGTCCTCTACATTGCTCTAGGAGATGTCCAGAACTGAATCCGCACTTAACTACATCAAAACGTCTGTCTAACCCAAGGCGATTCGTTTCATCAATCTTAGACCTTCTCTAACCCACACCAATCAAATGCGGCCACTAGACCACAATGTACCCGTATTGTCACAATACCCTAACTGATTGACCAAGATTCAAACTTACTCAATCACTAACATCAATAAATAAATATATTCTTGATCAAGTTATCCTTAGAGATAATCTAACTCCCATAGGGTTACTCACTGAGGCCGAGTCATACTTGACAATAACTCAACAATCCCTGCTATCCCATTAATTAACACGACTATTAGATTTCTCTACACTGCTACTCTCATTAAACTACACCATCATACTTCTTCTACACAATCTTACCGAGTACCCAAATGCAACACTCTAATAAATTGATCAAGATTTCCATACTTGCTAATTCTAATGTTCTGTCACAATGAACACAAAATCTTGGACCACATCTCGCTATAGGTCCTACTAATTGCGACAACGAAATCTGTTTGCTCTAAAGACAAACATTATTTTTAAATCAAATCCTCTCCACGGATTATTCTAATAAATCGATTTATTACTCAAAGCCTCTCCAACAACCTAACACCTAAAGGTTCACAAACCATCTACTAGACCACCACTATCTAGTTGCTAAAACACACCAAAGGACTTTTGCAATCTGATTAGGTTAACCCGTTCTTAGAAGAAAAGGCAAATAGAAATAAATTTCAGCACAAGGGAAAACATTACCACTTGTAGTAGTTACAAGATTAAGAGAAATAATCAAATAGCAATGATCTCGAAAAACAAAAGATGTGATCATAGTTGAGGGCACACCTCCCACAAGCAGAGAGTATCAAATCTCAAACGAGAATAAAACATTGCTTTTGGGATTCGGGAAACTCTGTTGGGCAAAACAGAAAGTTTAGGCAAAAATCGATAAACTGCAAGTTACAAGACTTGACTTCAATCTCAAATACTTCTAATTCATTCTTTCCTTTAACAAAGAAAACGACTTTCGTTGGTTACAGCATCACCATGCCAACTCCAACAAGAAGAGATTTCAAGACTACAACACATAAACCACTTAGGAACTAATAAAACCTCTCAGCACGTCACTTTGCTCAAAACAATTTCAGCTACCACATCAACATGTGGTCTGAAAGATCACACATGCGAAATTAGAAGTTTTCATTTAATCAATATCAGGCGAGCGATCCAATTCCTTTATATAAAATATTCAATATTATCATCATAATCCCTTACTGATAATCACATTAACAAGGAAATAATACACTCCTAGCGAGAATCATCATAGCTTCTTATCCCCTCCTAAATCTCTCCAAAAGAAACAACAGCCACAAGGTTGGAAGCCTCTTTCAACAAGATCATGCTATCAAATAACAGCTTCGCCATTCACGCTTTCAGATACCACTTATTCATTCATCCATTCAACCATTAGTGCTGCTCAACACACACTTCAACTATCATTGACAATTGACAATTGCATTTATCACGTATGCAAATAGGGTCCTACTGCTATTTACAGTCACATATCCATTTATAACACAGAGTCGACATTCCACTTTATACTCAGAGTTTAACTATAGATTTAATAACATCATCTCCTTTAATCACCGGGTTTCACAAGGTACTACCTCAACATCCATCTAATCTAATATACATGTTTCAATCTAGCAATTAAGTATAATCATCAAGTAGCCTGTTTATGAAAATTGCCAGATTAATATCCTCTAAGGCAACATCAAACATATACTTAACATAACCATCACTATAGATAGATTAATCCATTGGGACCTATTACCCCAAATTATCCAATAAATTTAACAAATCCCACAATCTTAATGATCGGACCAAATCATCAATATCTCACACTTATTAATAACTTCTTTAACTTTAATTGGGTATAGCCATACCCTTAAACACAGTTCGTCAAGAGCTACTACAAGACACCATCAAATTAAACGACTTTCCGTCCAAGGATCTTAGTTAAGATCAAATATGCACCATACTACAGATTCAACTTGATAACCCAAATAACAACCACTAATTTCTTTGATTGTAACCTCTCGCTTAACCATGACAAAATAAAGGTTTTAACGTTTTCTTTCATAGAAGAGAAGCATCTAACTCCAACACTCAAAATACCCAAAAGAGATACCTTTGAGTCAAAGCTTCCACGCATTAAAGGACTTACAAAAGGAAACTTTCATTATCCAAATCATCAAGCGAAATAAATGGATCAAGTTTTTCCAATAAGAAAGACAAACTCCAATACAAAGGTCAATTTTGACAATTAACCAAGTTCACCAGCCGCGAGAATAACTCATCGGTTGGGAAAACATTGATTGCCTTACAGGGCAACTTAAACCAATGGGAGCACAACAACGTCTCTCCAAGAATCCCATCAACTGGAATGGACTACTAATCCAAGAGAAGTTCATCAGCCACAACTAGATAAGAGTTTACCAAATTCAAATTTCAAGGAAGAGAACAACTCTTCTAAATATACTCGCTATCAACGCCTGTACTACGATATTCGGTGTGGACACTTCGCTATTCCTATACCACGAATGGTGGTGTAACCTGGTACAACCCAAGACCACAACCACGACCTCCACCTCTCAACATGGGTTATCCCCACACATAATAACCATAGTATTATTATAATGTAGATATATCAGATCATCTTATAACAGGAATCATCAATACAACTCAACGGAAGCGTAAATGCAATGCAAAAACCCATCCCCAACTACTGTGCTTAGTGTGTCAAGTTTAATATTTTCAATACCATGAACCTACAGCCTGCTCTCATATCAACTGTAACACCCCAAACCAACAAAGGCCTAGAATGCTACTAAACTAAACAATAAAAACAAAATTAAATTAAAACACCTTACAAAATTTCGGCAGAACCTCCTTTGTAACACCCCAGCTCAACATTGAGCCTAGAATGTTACTAAAATTAAATTAAACAATACTACTAAGACTTTTTACCAAATTTTTCAACGGAACCTCCTTTGTATAGTTAACTATACCGAGGTTCCAGCAATTAATTATAACAATTAACAATAATCTCAATATCCAAGATCATTCAAGCATGCAAGATAATCTATTAAGCATAATCAAAACTTGCTATTCTCCTCATTACAATTAATTCAAAACATTGAACCATCCATATGTGATTCTCAAATAGTTTGCTTATTATTAGAATAAAAACTAATTGACAGTCGCCTTAAGGATGAGTGGTAGTGAGTGCATCCAAACAACTAGTCCCTCCCACGCATGTCGTTCTTGCCAATGGTACCTAAAACACATCAAAGCAAGAGTGAGCCCAAAGACTCAGCAAGTATCAACAAGGCTAAAGCTAAGTACACAGTCATAGCATCAATATACCAAAATAAGCATTACACTAAACATAGCCTTCATGCTTATGTAATGCGACCATGAAAATAAGCATTACACTAAACGTAGCCTTCATGCTTATGTAATGCGACCATGCAATGCACCTTTTAAACTTTATCTCTTTTCGCATTTTACCGGTAATGCGGGGTATACAACCGTCGATGTATACCCTTGCCTGTGCCCTCTGGCACAGGGTCCAAGAGCCTATACTCCAAAAGTATAGGGACCTTTGCCCATCATCTTCATGATGGGGACCTCAATTCAATTGCCCACATTGCATGAATGTGGGGACCTCAAGCCCGTCATTTACATGACGGGGACCTCAACTATGTATACTTGGTCACCACGTGACCAAGTCTCAAGCATGCTTACAACATGCATATGTACTATGACACTATCTTTCATGCATAAGAATTCAACAAGTACATAATAACACGTAAGCATTAACAACATACATAGGGAACTTTAACCATAAACTTGCATTCACCAAGTTAAATTGAAACTCATCACATTATCATCCATCCATGGCTATTACGAGCAAGACACAAACAATCTCGACAAACAAACATAAATATACTACAACCCGAATACTTGCCTCAACCGTGCAAGAACGGTGGACGTGGAGAGGGCGCTGCCCCTGGGATCAAACTCCCACCTGAACATAATTATAACCAGGCTAAGACAATCATACTGGACTAAAATCATAATTAATAACACAAAAGAACTCGCTAAACTCCCAAGCGTTTCCAATTTTCCAATTTCTACCGATCTATCTGCCTCCTCTGCGGACAGTCAACTTCTAAAATACATAACTTTCCCTACAGGGTTCCAAATAAGGTGTTCTAATACTTTTTGGAAAGGTGATTAAATTTCCCAACTAAACCTAGTTGATGATTCCTTCTGAATCTGACATCTATTACCCCTACCAAGCCAAATTATATGACATCAGTTTTCACGTCAGGTTCTCTGGACAGTACACTAAAATCACCATAACTTTGGCTACGAAAGTCCAAATCTTACGTTCTTTAGCTTTCTGGAAAGGTATGGAAATTACCCACATTTTGTGTTATAACAAGATACTCTGATTTCTTTTTTAACTAATGGATTAACCCAGATTTCTACAGACTGTCTGGATGTTGACAGATTATCAGGTCAGCGACACTAAACAATTGATAACTTTCTAACCGTTAATCGGATTTGGGCGTTCTTGGTGGCCACGAAAAGCTAATGACATAAACCAACTATCTATAAGAGGTTGGATCCCCAGATTCTACATCTAAAGACATGAAAACCGTCATTCAATCTACTAGACAGAACACGATCTATTAACTATTGATTACTCGATCTACCAAACGAAATCAATTGCAACTAATACACATCAACCAGCGAAGAACACGCGATGTTACCCTTGTAGAATCACAAGAAGACGATGAACTCTCCCGCGAAGGTGATCTCCTGTCCTTTCTTCACTTGATCGGCAGTAGGGAGCACCGACGGCGAGGAAGGGAGGCACCACGATGGAGGAGAGGGGCGTGCTACAGTAGTCGTGCTACAGTGGCAGCGATGGCACTGTAGCTACAGTGCGGCTAGGGTTTCCCCCTTCCTTTTATTGGTGGCCGGCCCCTCATGGGCCTCCTGGGCCAAAGCCCGAGGCCCAAGTTGCTGAAGAACTACATAAACCCCCTTTTTTTATGTCTAATTTCTCTTTTGAACGCTTTCTTTCGTAGAATAAATCGGAGTATTACATTAAAACCCCCTCTTTCTCCTGTTCAATCGCTTTGCTAAAAGAAACATTCTCCCGATTTAATTATTCTCTCCCGATTTATTTATTCTCTCCCGATTTAATATTTGGGGTATTAAATTCTACCCTCCTTAAACAGAATTCGACCCCGAATTCTATTCAACCTCAACACCAAAGAATAACCACTGCTAAAAGATTTACTAACATTACTATGTACCTGCCGTGAATAACTTTGGATAATGCTCGTGCAAGCGAGACTCCAATTCCCAAGTCGCCTCTCTCTCGGACTAATGGGACAAAGGCACCTTGACACAAACCAACGACTTGTGCCTCAGCACTCGCTCTGACCTCTCTAACAATGCATAGGATGCTACTCAAAGGTCAGCGGCTCCCGCGAAACTTCAAACTTCGGACCTCTTTGCTACTCACTCAGCACTGGAACAAACAAGACGATGTGTACTCCGCGCATGGACTCAATACGGTCCTAACGTTTTGCCAACTTCAAACTTCCCACAACTTCTAGAAACAAACTAATGTACCTTGGGATATCCTTCCCTTTGGTACCAAACCACAGAATTTGTGCACAAGCATATGGAACGCTCATTCTATCTTCAGTCGATCTCTTCATCCTAACCAGGAGGGTCTTAGATTAGCGAGGCAGCATAATACAACTTATTTTAATTGACTCTAAAAATCAGATTCAACTGAAATCAAAGGATTCACAACGCAATTCCAACTTCCCTCAAAACACTCAAATCCAAAATCGAAGATTCCCCATGAAAACCTTTTCACAATCCAACTACACAGTTTGCAATTAAACTCCACATAAGCCAAAAGAAATCACTCGAGTGCTCAAATCAACTACTTCATTTTTTTTCCTGAACTGGAAAGAACCACCTCGCCAACATGGAGTCAACTCAAATTGTACATGATCTCCATCATAAAAATCCAACTCAAACAAGAACTAATAGAGCACTTCTCTACTCGAGAAAACATTCTTTTCTCAGATGTTCTTTTAAGAAATAAAACCCTTTCCCAAATCATGGGTGTCCAGAATTATCACACTAACTCCTTCCTCTTAACCGACAATCCCAAAACGATCCTCAAACTGAAAGATCAACCATACTTATTTAGAGGGACTCTACTAATCCACAAAAGGATTCTCTAGTCCACTCCTATACTAAAGGAATTATTTTGACAAATGGTTTCCATCACCTCACTAGAGATTTTTCACCCACAACCACATCATCTCATTCTGTTAAAGATAGTCTACTTCAAATTCTCAGCACACATTCTCATTTACTTTACCCAAAGTATACTATCAAAGATCAACACACTATTCAAAATTAAACCTCGTTCATCTACCTCTGCACATAATATTTGGGTCTCCAATGTCCTACCATAAAAATGCAAAGCCCAAATTCAACCTTCAAGTCTTCTGCCATGAATTTCTGGTATAATTGATAGGAAAACCCCATATTCCTTTACTAAAATTTCACACAGCTCAACAATAACCTCAGTTATTATTATCAACATTCCTCACTAATCAAGTAACCGTCCCAAGGTGATTTATTTCACCAATCTTAGATCTCCTCTAATCCACACCAATCCAATTCAGATACACAACCACAGTATACCCATTCATAATACTCTAACTGGTTGACCAAGATTCAAACATACTCAATCACTAACATCAATAAATAAATAAATTCTTGACCAAGTTATCCTTAGAGATAATCTAACCCCTATAGGGTTACTCACTGAGGCCGAATCATACTTGACAATATCTCAACAATTCCTGCTATCCCATTAATTAGCATAACGCTTAGGTTTCTCCACACCGCTACTCTCATTAAACTTCACCATCATAACTCTTCTACACAATATTACTAAGTATCCAATTGTGATACTCTAATACATTTATCAAGAGTCCATACTTTCGATAATCCTAACATGGACAAAGGTTATTTGATCATAATTCGCCATAGGTTCCACTAGTTGTAACACTAATCAATTTTATTTTATCGACAAACATTCCTTTTAAATAGAGCTCCCTCCAGGTGTTATAGGTCAAAACCAATTCACTGTCTTCTGTACTTCGAATAGGTTGGTTCCCAAAATCTCATCACTACCAAATACTTGTCCACCAACAACCAGTCGCTATATTATACTTTATAAGACTTGACAACATAAGTTGGTTAATTCCTTTCTCAAAAGGAAGAAACAAACCAAAAACAGGTTCCAACGCACAAGAAAACGTTGCTCCTCAGACTGAGCACGAGACCAAGAAGAACAGTCAAATAGCAATGATCTCGGAAAGCAAAATACGAGTCCACAGTTGAGGGCACATGTCCCACAAGAAGGAATATCAAACCTTCATAAATCAAGATAAAACATTGCTATTGAAACTCAAGAAACTCTTAAGCTGTAACAACAGAAAAGTTGCAGATTACAATTCTTAACTCCAACCTCAAATGCTTACGGTACACATCTTCCGTTAACAAAGAAAGCAATTTTCTTTGATTACAACATTACTTGCCAATCCAAACAAGAAATGCCTATAAAACCAAATAACATTAATCACTTAGGTACCAAACGGAACCTTCCCATACGTCACATTGCTCAATTAATTCCATCTACTACGTAAATCATAAACTCCCAAAAGACCACGAATGCAAACTCCAAACATTTCCTTTAGCTGATATTACGCAAGGCAATTAACTTCCTTTCTCTCTAGAAGAATCATCACCACCACTACGAGTTAAAATCCCTTGTGGACAATCTTGCTAACATCAATAATAATCTACTCTAAACAAAATTCGTTATCGTCAACTCGTCCTTTATAAAGCCCCCAAAGGCTCACCAAAATGTTACATACCCCTTTGTCACCTCATCCTCAATTGAGTGTATACCAAATTCTTTCACTCTCACTACAACAACCACTTTATTTTAGAGGGAAACTACTACACAATTTGAAAGGTTATTCCAAAACCCTTTCATCAAAGACAAACTATTATTCGATAGTTCTAACATCATGTAAACATTGTTCATCCATTAAATCCCATCAGCTTACCTCTTAGTAATGCTCGACACCAAACTTTAATAGACAATAAATGCATTTAGCAATTACATATAATCACTAAGTATCCACCAAAGGTTACTCCAAGATTAATATCCACTAAGACAATAATCTAACTCCTTTTGAACCTAACCATCCCAAATGGTTAGATTAATCCATTGAGACCTGTTAATCCAATTTACCAAAGAAGTTTACCAAATGTATCACTACTAATGATCAACTCAATTCATTAATGTTCCAGACCTCTTATTAACTCTATTGATTACAATTAGGTATAGCTATACTCTTAATCACGGCTCGTCAAGAACTACTACAAGTCACTTTCAAATTTATCAACTTTCCTTTCAAGGATCTTAGTTAAGATCGATCATGCACACACTGCAGACCTAACCTGATGATCCATATCATATCCATTGCTTTGATTATAACCTCTCACTTAACTAAGACAAAACATCGCTGAAGGGTTTAACATCTTCTTTCATAAAAGAGAACCATCAATCTTCAACACTCAAAATACCTAAGAGAGATACATTGAGTCAAAGCTTCCACGTAATAAAGGACTTGCAAAAAGAGACTTTCATTAACCAAAAATATCAAGCGAATACATGGGTCATGCTTTCCCATGAGAAAGACCAAAACTCTACTGTAAAGGTCAACTTGACAATCAACCGAGTTCACCAACCGCAAGAATAACTCATCGGTTGGGAAAACAACGATTTCTTTATGGGACAAATTAAGCCAATAGAAACATAACAATCATTTTCAAAGCAACCCAACAATCGCAATGAACTAATAACCTAAGAGAAATTCAAACCACAACTGGACAAGAATTGGCCAAATTCAAACTCAAGAAAGAGACCAACTTCCTAAAGAAACTCACCTCAACTCGTAAAACTATGGTACTCGGGGTAACTACTTCCTATTCTCATAACATGAACGGTGGTGTAACTTTGGTAAAGCCCAGAGCCACAACCACGACCTCAACCTCTCAATATCAACTATAATCAATTAATTAGCAATCACACTAAATTCATATCAGCAATCATCAAAATGATATAGCAGAAACATAGATGTAATGCTTTGCCCATTCCCATCCTACTGTGTACCAGTGTGTCAAAATTAATATTTCGTGAACCACGGACCTACAACCTCGCTCTGATACCAACTGTAACACCCCAGCTCAACATTGAGCCTAGAATGTTACTAAAATTAAATTAAACAATACTACTAAGACTTTTTACCAAATTTTTCAACAGAACCTCCTTTGTATAGTTAACTATACCGAGGTTCCAGCAATTAATTATAACAATTAACAATAATCTCAATATCCAAGATCATTCAAGCATGCAAGATAATCTATTAAGCATAATCAAAACTTGATATTCTCCTCATTACAATTAATTTAAAACATTGAACCATCCATATGTGATTCTCAAATAGTTTGCTTATTATTAGAATAAAGACTAATTGACAGTCGCCTTAAGGATGAGTGGTAGTGAGTGCATCCAAACAACTAGTCCCTCCCATGCATGTCGTTCTTGCCAGTGGTACCTAAAACACATCAAAGCAAGAGTGAGCTCAAAGACTCAGCAAGTATCAACAAGGCTAAAGCTAAGTACACAGTCATAGCATCAATATACCAAAATAAGCATTACACTAAACATAGCCTTCATGCTTATGTAATGCGACCATGAAAATAAGCATTACACTAAACATAGCCTTCATGCTTATGTAATGCGACCATGCAATGCACCTTTTAAACTTTATCTCTTTTCGCATTTTACCGGTAATGCGGGGTATACAACCGTCGATGTATACCCTTGCCTGTGCCCTCTAGCACAGGGACCAAGAGCCTATACTCCACAAGTATAGGGACCTTTGCCCATCATCTTCATGATGGGGACCTCTATTCAAATGCCCACATTGCATGAATGTGGGGACCTCAAGCCCGTCATTTATATGACGGGGACCTCAACTATGTATACTTGGTCACCACGTGACCAAGTCTCAAGCATGCTTACAACATGTATATGTACTATGACACTATCTTTCATGCATAAGAATTCAACAAGTACATAATAACACGTAAGCATTAACAACATACATAGGGAACTTTAACCATAAACTTGCATTCACCAAGTTGAATTGAAACACATCACATTATCATCCATGCATGGCTATTACGAGCAAGACACAAACAATCTCAGCAAACAAACATAAATATACTACAACCCGAATACTTGCCTCAACCGTGCAAGACCGGTGGACGCGGAGAGGCGCTGCCCCAGGGATCAAACTCCCACCTGAACATAATTATAACCAGGCTAAGACAATCATACTGGACTAAAAGCATAATTAATAACACAAAAGAACTCGCTATACTCCCAAGCGTTTCCAATTTTCCAATTTCTACCTATCTATATGCCTCCTCTGCGGACAGTCAACTTCTAAAATACATAACTTTCTCTACAGGGGTCCAAATTAGGTGTTCTAATACTTTCTGGAAAGGTGATTAAATTTCCCAACTAAACCTAGTTGAGGATCCCTTCTGAATCTGATATCTATTACCCCTACCAAGCCAAATTAAATGATATCAGTTTTCACGTTGGGTTCTCTGGACAGTACACTAAAATCACCATAACTTTGGCTACGAAAGTCCAAATCTTACGTTCTTTAGCTTTCTGGAAAGGTGAGGAAATTACCCACTTTTTTTTGTTATAACGAGATCCTCTGATTTCTTTTTTAACTAATGGATTAACCCATATATCTACAGGCTGTCTGGATGTTGACAGATTATCAGGTCAGCGACACTAAACAATTGATAACTTTCTGACCGTTAATCGGATTTAGGCGTTCTTGGCGGCCACGGAAAGCTAATGACATAAGACAACTATCTCTAAGAGGTTGGATCCCCAGATTCTACATCTAAAGATATGAAAACCATCGTTCAATCTACTGGACAGAACACGATCTATTAACTGTTGATTACTCGATCTACCAAACAAAATCAATTGCAACTAATACACATCAACCAGCGAAGAACACGCGATGTTACCCTTGTAGAATCACAGGAAGACAGTAAACTCTCCCGCGAAGGTGATCTCCTCTCCTTTCTTCACTTGATCGGCCGCAGGGAGCACCGACGGCAAGGAAGGGAGGCACCACCATGGAGGAGAGGGGCGTGCTACAGTATTCGTGCTACAGTGGCAGCGGTGGCACTGTAGCTACAGTGCGCCTAGGGTTTCCCCCTTCCTTTTATTGGTGGCCGGCCCCTCATGGGCCTCCTGGGCCAAGGCCCGAGGCCCAAGTTACCGAAGAACTGCAGAAACCCCCCTTTTTTATGTCTAATTTCTCTTTTGAACGCTTTCTTTCGTAGAATAAATCGGAGTATTACATTAAAACCCCCTCTTTCTCCTATTCAATCGCTTTGCTAAATGAAACATTCTCCCGATTTAATTATTGTCTCCCGATTTATTTATTCTCTCCCGATTTAATTTTTGGGGTATTACAAACTTGCAATGTGATCAAGACATATTCAAAACTGGCTATTCGTTACTAAAACATCCATAGCAACTGATCATGAGCATCCAAAAACACCTATCCCTTTATTACAGTTTACTTCAAGCAAGCAATAATCATAAAGAGTACTCTAAGTTTAACAAGACTAATCCTTCTTTTCCCCCATGCATGTCGATCCCGTAAAGGTACCTAAAACACAACAAACAACAAGAGGTGAGTCCAAAGACTCAGCAAATATAATAAATGGCATCAACATCATACAAGCATATAACTCATCAACTGTACTCCACAAAACCACATATCAGTTACTTTACACACACATGCTATGCAATATGCTCAACATGATCTTTATCCTTCTCTTTCTCTTTTGCATTTTACGGTAATGCAAAGTGCACATCGTCGATGCACACCCATGCATGCCATCAGCACGAGGATCATTACCCATACTCATAAGTATGGGGACCAAAGCCCATGCTTTACAAGCATGGGGACCTTTAGCCCGTCATTAACATGATGGGGACCTCAAGAATTGCTTGGTCATCACATGACCAAGACTTCAATAAGCCAACATGATGCATATGTATGAAATCCCAAATTAATACAAACATGCATCCGCAACAACATTGCATATGAATAACCTATTCATACTACAAAAGTTCATAATCATAGACTTCATAACTTTCAAACATCCATGATTAACACATAACTCATAGCACTAGGAACCATGAACATTACCAATCATATCACCATAACAATCATAAACAACACAAATACTCATAGAATTTATCAAAAAATGCCATTCGATAATATCTATTATATCCATAATTATACTTACCTTAACCGTGAGAGAACGAGGGCGTCAGAAAGGTCTTGCCCGGGACCATCCACCACGAATAATTATTATAACACACGCTAAGACAACAGTAGTAGACCAAAACAAACTATATAACAACAACCACGAACTCGCAAAAGCGTCTAACTCGATCCCGACCCCAATTCCTAAACATCGATCTATCCCCTCGGTGGACAGTCATAATAAAAAAATCCATATCTATTAGCACAAGAGTCCAAATAAGGTGTTCGTAGACTTTCTGGAAAGGTAATTAAATTCCCCAACTAAATCTAGTTGAGAGGCTCTTCCGAATCTGCCATCTATTACCCCTACTGAGCTAGTTAACAAAACATCGAATTCGCGTCGGGTTCTCTGGACAGTATAGTAAAAATACCATAACTTTTGCTACGGGTGTCCAAATCTCGTGTTCTTGAGATTTCTGGAAAGCTAGGACACTAAACTACGACTTTGATTATACTAAGCTTCTCCAATTCTCCCTTTAACTAATTGATTGACTTACTAAAACCTGATAGAAAACCAACAAATCTGCAGAACAGTCCCACTAATAACATCTTAACTTCTGCTGTAGGGGTCCAAATAATACGTTCTAGCAGTTCACGGAAAGGTGGCGACGTCCTCTACATTACTCTAGGAGACGTCCAGAACTGAATCCGCACTTAACTACATCAAAACGTGCGTCTAACGCAAATTGTCCTGAACAGGCCTAATTACCGACATTGCTAAAACAAATAATTATGCATCTAAACAAGGGGAACAACGGTTACCCTTGATGAAACGATGAAGAACACCAACACCCGCTGGTGATCCCTCTCCTTTCCCTTCTCCCCTCTTCTCTCTCTTTCTTGTCATGGTAGCACACCCACCCAGCATAGAGAATCAACACATGCGCAGCAGCACACTCTTTCTCTCTCTCTCCCACAGCATGCAGAGCAATAGCATGCAACATCATCTGCTCTCTCTCTCTAGTATGCAGCAATTAAATCATGCACTCACGAGATGAATTACATGCAGCAACACATGAACAAACAGCAGCCATTTTCTTCTTTCTTAATCCCTTTTCTCTCTCACACTTTTTGTTGCCGATGGGGGATGCAAGCAGAGCTAGTATTTGCTGCTTGCTGCAGCCGGGCTAGTGCATGTAGCCAGGAGAGCTAGCGACTGGTGCAAGCAGGGGCGCTAGTGTAATACTATGATTTATTCTAAGTAAGAAAGCGTTCATAACAGAAATTAGACATAAGAAAAAGGGGGTTTCTACAGTTCTTCGGCAACTTGAGCCTCAGGCCTTGGCCTAGGAGGCCTATGAGGGGCCGGCCACCAATAAAAGGAGGGGGGAAACCCTAATCCGTACTGTAGCTACAGTACACCGCCGCTACAGTGCCTTGCTACAGTGCATCTCCTCCCCCTCGCTGCCGGTGAAGACGATCCTTGTTGCTACCGGCCAAGTGGAGGAAGAAGGAAGGTCACCCGGGTGATTGCCCGGCCAAGAAGAAGAAGAAGAGGAAGGGGAAGAACGGAGAAAAGAAGGGGAAGAGGATTCGCGGGCTGCATCGTGATCTTCAGCGGTTCGTCAAGGGTAACCCCTGTTTTTCCCCGATTAGATGAGTGTTTAGTTATTTTAGCAATGTCGGTATTTAGGGCTGCTCAGGACAGATTAGAGTAGATCGAGGTTTTGATGTGCTTCAAGGTGGAATTAGTTATAGACGTCTCCTAGAGTATTGTAGAGGACGTCGCAATCTTTCCGTGAAGTGCTAGAACACATTATTTGGACCCCTGTAGCAGAAGTTATGATTTTATTAGTGGGACTGTTCTGCAGATTTATGGGTTTTCTGATAGGTTTTAGTAATCTGAGTTAATCGATTAGTTAAACGGAGATTTAGAGAATCTCAGTATAACGAAAGTCGTAGGTCATTGTCCCAGATTTTCAGAAAGTTCAAGAACGCGTGATTTGGATACTCGTAGTAAAAGTTATGATATTTTTAGTGTACTGTCCAGAGAACCCGATGCGAATTCGACGTTTTGTTAACTAGCTCCGTAGGGACAATAGATGGTAGATTCAGAAGAGCCCCTCAAATAGGTTTATTTGGGAAATTTAATTAGCTTTCCAGAAAGTCTAAGAACACCTTATTTAGACCCCTGTAGTGAAAGTTATGGATTTTAGAAGTTGGCTGTCCACAGAGGGGACAGATCGGTCGTTAGAAGTTGGAAGTTTGGAAGGCGCTTGATAGTTTAGCGGTTTCGTGTGTGCTATTAAATATGTATTTGGTCCAGTATGGTTATCTTAGTGTGTGTTATAATTATTATTCAGGTGGTGGACTAGTCCCGGGGGTAGCACCTTCTGCACGTCCCTCGTTCTCTCGCGGTTAAGGCAAGTATAATTATGGATATAATAGATATTATCGAATGACATTGATTGATAATTTCTATGAGTATTTGTGTTGTTCATGATTGATATGGTGATATGATTGGTAATGCTCATAGTTTCTAAAGCTATGAGTTATGTGTTAATCATGGATGTTTGAAAGTTGTGAAGTCTATGATTGTGAGCTTTTGTAGTATGAATTGGATATTCATATGCAATATTGTTGCTGATGCATGTTTGTATTAATTTGAGAATTCATACATATGCATCATGTTGGCTTATTGAAGTCTTGGTCATGTGATGACCAAGCAACTCTTGAGGTCCCCGTCATGTTAATGACGGGCTAAAGGTCCCCATGCTTGTAAAGCACGGGCTTTGGTCCCCATACTTGCGGAGTATGGGCAATGGTCCCTGTGCCAGATGGCACAGGCATGGGTGTGCATCGACGGATGCGCACTTTGCATTACCGGTAAAATGCAAAAGGGAAAGAGAAGGATAAAGATCATGTTGAGCATATTGCATAGCATGTGTGTGTAAAGTAACTGATATGTGGTTTTGTGGAGTATACTTGATGAGTTACATGCTTGTATGCTGTTGATGCCATTTATTATATTTGCTGAGTCTTTGGACTCACCTCTTGTTGTTTGTTGTGTTTTAGGTACCGTTATGAGATCGACATGCATGGGGGAAAGGAAGGATTAGTCTTGTTGCACTTTTGCACGAACTACCCACCATAAATGAAAGGAAAATTAATTAGGAGATGAATGAACTGTTTAAAGTACTCTTAATGATTACTGCTTGCTTGAAGTAAACTGTAATAAATGAATAGAAGTTTGGATGCACATGATCTATATCTTAGATGTTTATTTGTTATGGATGTTATAGTAACGAATAGCCAGTTTTGAATGTGTCTTGATCATATTGTAAGTTGGATTACTTATTTATGTTATATCTGTTTACTGGAACCTCCGGTATAGATAACTATACAAAGGAGGTTCTGCCGAAATTTTGTAAGGTGTTTTAGTTTAATTTTGTTTAGTTTATTTAATTTAGTAGCATTCCAGGCCTTTGTTTGGCTAGGGTGTTACAGCTAGCGACAGCAAGAAGGCTTCGGCAGAAGAAAGGTGCAAGCGGCACTAGGAGGAGCGCAGGGGCTGGGGTGGCGGCTACTGGAGGAATTGGTGTGAGCTAGGTTTATGGCTAGCTCCCACCCCCTTTTTCTTATGTGGGTGGCTGCCGCCATGGGCCAATGGCCCATTTTTCTTTACCCCAACCCTTCTAATTTCAGAATACTAATTTCTTTTCTAACTTGTTAATTTCTCATTTAATTAGGCAAGGTATTACCCGAATAATTTTGGGGTATTACATCTTTGCTAGATTCTTTGTTGCCCAATGATTATGTGCAGAACTAGTAGAATAATAGTGGATTCCGAATAGTGGGATGATCATTGATAGAAACCTTTTGATGTAGTACATGAGAGTGTGTGATGTGAATTCCGAGTTGTTTATTCTTAAAGGATTGAGTTGATGTGATTGCGTGTGAAATCTATTTTGAGATGTATTGGTAGTCATCTGTTGATGCAATTCCGTTAGTAGAGGAGTTGGCTAGAAAATGTTTTTGTGGAGTCATTAGAGCCTCTCTATAAAGGTGATGAGGTCCTAGGTCCATCTACTATGGTGGTCAACATCTCTAAGTTGCAAGTGTGTGCTAAACCTCAAGTTGAGTCTATTATGCATCAATGGAGAAACAAACAAGAACAAGGTTCGGCCAAGAGCAAGGAGAGGGAGGTAGGCCGAAGGGGGAGCTTGAGCGGACATGGAAAGACACAAGGACCAAGGGCTTTGCATATTGGCAAGTTTGTAAGAGAATCTGGCTAAGAAAATACAAAGGATTCAAATTCAAACTCAATTTTGAAATCAATGCATTTTCAGCATAAGAATCCAAAATGGATTTGGATTGGAGCAATTCCAATTCGGATCTTTCTTTAAAAGAGATTAATTTTATAATTACTTGTAATAGGATAGTTTAATCTATTTTCAGCAATTAGAGTAGCTTAAATATCTAATTAAAGTAAGAGTTTTGGGTTCAGATTACTGTTCATGTGAACAGTACCGACTCGGATTACTATTGTCGAACCCAGGAGCGAAGGACCCCGGATTCTCTGTGTTCATACACTAGTCCAGGATTTCTAGTGTACACAGTTAAACAAAAGTGATAATCAAAACATATCACGCATTTTATTAATAATTATTCAGAGTTTATTACAAAGGGCCTGAGTAAAACACAACGGAAAAAAAACAGTAGTAGTAGACCCAACGATTCACCATAGGCAATCGTCTGGGGGCGTGTAGCCTAAGCATCGATGTCCTCACTGTCTTTATAGAGATCTTCTCCTGAATAAAGATTATTCACTGACTTTCGCCCTTGTGTTGAGAGTGAGAAATTCTTGCTGCTTGAGCATCATTACTCCTTCAGGAATATGGGCCTCGCGAAAGGCCTCCATGAACTCAAGCCAGGTAGGAGTATGTCCGGTGGGTTGGATAGCCAGATAATTATCCCACCAATTGCTAGCCGGCCCAGTCAGCTGGTAGCTAGCATATAGAACCTTCTCCCTTTCAGAACATTGGGCAATGGATAGCTTCTTTTCGATTTCGGCCGCCCCTCTGCCTCCATTGGATCTCGAGCTGGAGAACAACTGGCGGTTAGTCCGCTTGAAAGTCGTGAGACTTCCACCCATCTTGAACTCTGCTCTACCAGCTGGTGTAGGAGTAGAGGAGGTATTGCACGCAATTTGCTCCAATATGCGCGTCTGGTCCATGCGGTTGCGCTCAATTTGCATGAGCACGTCCGCCATAGTGGGTGGTGGTGGAAGCTCCTCTTCCTGACGACCAACTTGCGGACCATGAGATCCGGAAGGGTCAGTCTGCTCCCCCTGAGTATAGGGAACAGGAGTGGAGAACCTCTCCTCTTGTTGTGTTCGCGAACGAGTGGTGGGTCCTGTCAACCTGTTGCCATATAATGGTTAACAACATAACAAGGATACACTCAAGCTAACACATACAGGATTCGGAAATAGAAAGGAAATAAATACTAAACTTATTCATGCCTCATGCCATGACATGCAGCCGAATGAACATTAAAACAGAATCACATGGTACAGCAAAAAGGTGCGGCCTCCACTTTATTAACAACCAACTAACACCAAAACAACACCATAACCGAATATAGCAAAAAGGGTAGGCCCCACTTTATTAACAACCAACAGAAAACACATTAAGTCCAAAATACACAAGTCGGCAACCACCACACCATGTTCCAAAATGCAAAAAGTCATCACACAACCATTATACAGAACATAGGCTATGCTATTACACAATATTTAATAGACAATACTAGACTATTACACAGCTAAGGCCGAACATAGCATCCAAATTTCTAAGTATAGTCATTACGGTTAAAATTCACCGGAAACTCATTTAACAGATGAGCTTCTGGTGAACCCGTATCTATGGGATCCCTAGGGCTGATGAGACGGGTAGGAGAACCCAACAGCAAATGATGGCCACCAGAGTGTGTAGGTCGCTGAGTGCGAGGAAATCCAGCGGATATCCGGGCCTGACGACACTGACCAAGGACAGGAACAAGCCCAGGCACTTCTGGAAGTCGCAATCCCTGTGGTGCAGTGGCAGCTGGTGGAATCTCATTGTTGCCATAAAGCACGCTACGAGGAACGTGGTTCGTGGCAACACCAAGCCTCAAATATTCCTATGCCTCGTGCAGACGACAGCGGGTTTCCCATAACTCACACACGAGACAGTGATGGGTTTGGTCCATAATACGGACCAACCTCGCTAACTCGCGTACGTATGGGTCCTCTCCAAACTGAATCTCATCAAACGTAATCACATCCGATCTAGGGCCTTGTTTTGGGAAGTGAACATAGGGTGGCTGAGACAGCTCCGTCAAATCATGACGAAGGAGGCTCATCATCCTCTGCTACTTCTGCCTGACCATAGACTCGGAGGTGGCACGTGTATGGATGCAGTATGGAACACTACCCACCACCTGTCTGGCGATCACATTAATGGTAGCTTGGTACTCTTCCATACCAGGACCTCGGTCTCGACGGTAAATGGCATACTCTGGCTGATAAGTGAAATTGGCCCGCCACATCATATCTCGGAGCAAGGCCGGAAACCCGTCCATATCTTCGGCTCGAGTCTCCTTAATCAAATACCAGCCACTCATCTATAGACAAAAGAGAAGCTGAGTAAGAAACTTAGCTTATAAAATCAACAGAAGTTAGATAAGAATGGATACTAAGGAAGATAAGAAGTAAAAGATATCATACTTAGATTTTTAGAAATTAATTATGTTAAAATAATTTCACAGGACTCACTAAGAATAACGTCCATGCTAATTCTATCCTACAGGCAAACGTATGCTCTGATACCAACGCTGTGAGACCCTCAAATATTGGAATGTGACGAATTAAAATTATACTGGTAGCATAATTCTTAATTAAGGAACAGTGTAATTCCCTTATTAAAAATCATACTAGAAGCATAATCATAATAAGTAACAATTCCAACATTCAGGTTCCCGGATATATGTCATGCAATAGTTCCCAGGATTAGTGACTATTGCGCATATATCCTTAACAACATTGCATCAATCACATACAAGTCATACATTTACATAATTATACATTAGATTACATTTCCAATTCGGTTGCTACGAATGAGTTTACTACGATAATGATGACCTTGGGTCATCACAAAAGAACAACAATGAAGCAAAATAAACATAAAACCACCAGTGGCCCCATCCCGCAGGCTATTGCGTGGAGACTAGAACTAGCACTACTCGTTAGCGTCACCCAAATCGGCGCTAACGGGCATCTCGTAAAGGTAACCATCATCACCTGCAACAAGAGGTCATAAACCCTGAGTACGAAAGGTACTCAGCAAGACTTACACAAACTAACAAAAGGAAGTGTTTGATAGAACAAAGGAATAGAAAGTTTTACATGCATAAGGTTAACAACAGAAGGCTGAAATGGTTCAATTTTGTATAAAGCGATACACCTTACCCTACAGGACTAAGTTTTAACAAAGCAATTTTAATAAATCAATTTTTGGACTAAAACAGTAAGTAATGGAAAACATAAGCACAAATGGTAACAATACTAAGTCACAATTCAATATCAACCGTGCATGACACCATCATGCCGAAATTATCCCCAATACCAAACTTAGAGCAAAATCTATACAGGTGACATCAATTCAAGTATCGTTCGTAACCGTGGACACGGCTATTCGAATAGTTTTAAATCCTTGCGAGGGTGTACATCTTTACCCACACGACTTAGTTAGCCCGTAAGCCTCCGGAATAATAGCACACTACCTTTGGTATGCCGGCCGGGGAGACTAAGATTTGGTATTTTTCAACAAGTCGACACTATTGAGTTGGATGACCCATGTGAGACTGATCCCGCTTAAACAACGACTGATAGCATATATTCAACTGGGGTTCACATGTTGTACCGGGAATGCCGACCCAATCAATTAAATGCAAACTCGTGTTAGCCACACATATTAGACCGCAGTCGGGGCCCTGAAGGTTAGTACATGCGATAGAACACATCTACGCCCTTACCCTTCTAAGAACATCTGATATCAATATAAGCTCCACATGGCATATGACACAGCCCGAAGACTTAAGCATCTATGCCATATGAAATCAATACACATGTCCTTACTCTCCTGTTTCCAACTCAATAGTATTAACCCTTTACTTAACCAAACAATGCCCATACACCGCGTGTGGAAGTACGTTGGGGCTTGAATTGGTTTGTCAGAGTTCAGTCCTTAATCAATCCAGACAAGACATCCACATTTCCCAATTCTCGTGCACAAAGGCACCATCACTAGCATCCACTTGTCCAGATTTGAATTTAGTTTATCAACAAGATTTAAGATCATTTCAAATTCAAATAAACTGAACAAGAATCAAAAATAAATAAAAGTTATTTGTTGTTCCCAGGTTTGACAAGATAAGCTTGCCAAACACTACCGTTCTATGGACTGCATGGCTAAGCCAAATTTAAAACTAAGTATATAATACTGCAGACTACCTTAGGTTAAGTGTATGATTCAATTTAAGGTAAGCCACAAGCTCAGGTTATAACTAACTAAGACGAACACAAATAATTTTTAGAAAATTTGCATGCAATACTCATCATCAGTATTTATAAATCTACAGCTCAAAAGAGTAGGATCAATATGGTGCAGAGAGGTAGCTTGCCTTGATAGTAGTAAATAACCTCTTGCTCAGGTTCTTGTGGCACAATAAAAGACTCAACAATCTCAGAAGAACCAGTATCTAAAATCAGAAAAATTCCAATAAACACAAGAACTGACAAAGAACAAAATAATGTAAAAGAATGTATGATCAAAATGGCAATGCATGGTTAACAATATGCTTAGGCTATATCTATCTTTCTAAGAATAATAACCCCTATTTATCATCTAATGGCACTTACTGCCCAGATTTAAGTTTAGCTTATAGCTACAGTATCAGGTTTAGAAACTAGAACAGGACAACATATAATTAAATTAATTATCTAGCTAAACCCCACATAAATGAGATACTGTGCTGTAACTAAGTGTACTAAAGCTAATGTTGACCTAACTGATCATTTAATATCTATTAATAGCAATTTAAGACCTTGGACTTTTGCTGTCTGTTTTGTCGGTTGGACCAACAACAAAATAGTAGGAAGTCACTTTACCATTTTCGGCTGGCTAGTGAAGCTACACATACAATTACTTTAAAGGGGAGTAATTAGTACCATGACCCATTACTGCTACTCTAATGGCTCGGTTCACAGAAAGAAAAAGACAGATAGAGCTTTTGTCGGTTTATACAGAAACAGCAAAAGAGTTCATTCCAGATTTCGGCCATAAGAAACACACAAAATGATGAACTTAAATAGAAGTTAGAGCTACAGAGAAGTAATTAATACCACAACCCCAACCATGCTAACCCTAACCGGCCAGTTTGAAGAAAGAAATAGAAACTTTACTATATGTCGGTTTTAGCCGACAAAACTAACAGAGAGGAGATTTGCATTAATAAAGGAATGGTGACTACGAGACTTATGAAGAAAGACCACGGGTGCTGCTAGGGTTTCTCTAGGACCTAACAAGCTAATACACTGGTAAGAGAAATCTAAAGTTTTGAAAACGATATGAAAGACCAAAAAGTTATAAAAAACAACTTTTCATTTAAACAAGATTGGTGTATCACCTGGATGTGTGAGTGATCTATGGGAGCTAAAGATGTTCTTATGGAACTTTAGATGATAAGACTCAAGGTCTAACTTACCAGCTAGGGTTGGATGAGAAAAAGTCAAGTTCTTGGTCAACAGAAAAGATCCAGTGTCCTTTTCCTTGTGTTGACCAAAAAGAAAGTGATGGAACTTACTTTAAGACCACCATATACATCCTGGACAGGCAAAAATGGAACCTACTCACCAGGATGAGGATTTTTCCAAAGATGGTGCTTCACGGCTCAAGTTGACAGAGAGAAGAACCCTAAGTCCAAACCTACAAAAGATGCCCAAGATCTGCATTAGAATGAGTTTTAGGCATCCTCAAACTTGGACAAAGGTAAGAGAAAAAGGGCTTCACTGGGGAGGAAGACAAAGTGAGAGAGCTCCTCCTTGGTCAACAATGGCAGAGAGTGGGAAAACTAGGGTTTATATAGTGTTGGAGCTTCCCAGATCAACCCAGAGTTCTCTAGAATCAATGAGGTGGCACTAAGGATAATCATCAAGAGAAAATATCCTTATTTTGCACTATACACCACCACCACGCCGGCGAGGAGGGCTGCACCGGTGCACAGCACGCATGGGAGTAACAACAGTCGCTGACAACTGGGTCCCAGAGGCAGTCTCAGCCATGCACAGCACGCAGCCCACTCCAAAGAATAACAGCCGTCCGATTCTATTTGAGCGGCTGTGATGCGGTGGCCAAAAACACACTGAAACGGTATCGTGAATTATGGACCGTGCGATTTCCAGCGGGCAGCCACGATCGAGGGGAGCTCCGGAGTGGTCCGAACGTCTCAATCCACCAGAGCCGTTCGATTTTGCTTCAACGGCCCAAGATCTCAGGCGCGCTGCTGAGCTTCGGCCCAAAAGGAAGTCACCGTTGGATTTAGATTCAATGGTCAGGATGGACAGGAGGTCCGGGCGATCTGAACGGCCCAATGGCTGTGGCCCGTCAGATCTAGATTCAACGGTGGATCTTGAGTGGCGCCTTCGGCCGGTCCAAACGGCACAAAGGATCAGGGCGGTTCAAAGAAGATCCAACGGTGGCCGCTTTTGGAGAGGGTTTCAGAGATAGGAAAAGGATGCGCTGCCGTAGGATTGAGATCCAACGGCGGAGATCACTTGGCGTTAGGGCGGTCGAACACCCAATGCATCGAGGCCACGTTGGGATTTCAACGGCCCAGATGTTTTCCATTTTCGGCCATTTAAGGAGGGCTGTGCCTGGAGATCGCGCGCCGCTCGTTTTTGATCCAACGGCCAGAATGCGAGGGTGGTTTGGAGTGGTCCGAACGGCACATTGGATCTGGCCCGTTCGCGCGAAAATGGACGGCGATCAAGCACGGGAAGTTAAGGACGTGCGTGCGCAACGTGACCGCGCCGCACCAGGTGCCCCGGTTGGACTCAGCTGCTTAGGGTTGAGCCGCTACAGTGCCCGACTTGAGTTTAGACCGAGAGGATTGACCAGCCTAGTTTAAATTTTCAAAAGGTTTGACCGGGCCTTTAAATATAGCAAATAAATTTGAAAAATTAGGAAATTTTCCAGAATTGTTACTGGGATGATATATTCCCCAAATAAATTTTGAAACCACTGCTTCTTCTTTAGAAATACATAAATAATTCATTTAGACCAAATAGGGTTTATTTAAAGACAAATATTTTTCTGAAAATCAAAATAATTTCTAAAAATTCAACAAAAATTATTTTTGGCCATAATAATTCACTGGCCTTTAAATAAAATACTTCCCAACATTGGGTGGTATTTCTTAATCAAGTTGGAGTTTGTAATAGAAATTTGGGAAAACAGATTGTAACTTTGTTGCCTAATTTGCCAAAATGAACAGTGATGCTATGAACAAAGACCTTATTATCGCTTATTAGGGTGAGGTCATACACTTGCTCCATGTGGGAATTAACAATAAGTCTTCACGACACCGACATCTTTCCAAGACATAAATATGGTGAAATAATATAGCTTATTTGGCCAAGTCTGTCCCATTCCAGACTTGTGGTGGTACGAGTTTGGCTTAACAATCCATGCTCGTGATGGTCCTTACATGACTGGGCGACTTCCAAAACAAACCCTGGGCCTCAACCATTCTCTGCATTGAGCCCGTGCATAAACTTGCACCCACCAACAATCCAATTCGCCCAAGTCCAAACCAATTTTATTTATTTTCTTTGTCAAAATATTTTTCAACACTCTATGGTAAAGACAATACCATAGCCTCATTTGTAAAACAATTTTGTATTTTGGCTAAGATTCCTCCCCAAATCAATTTTGGTCTAAGCAATTTCTAAGCATAATTCTCTTAATTATTCTACTAAGGTGACAAAGGCACGGCAATTCAAACATCAATATTGGCTAGACAAGGAAATTGGTATATCTAAGAATTAAAACAGGAATTTAAAATAACTTGAATAAAAATATGCATGCAATAATAACTTTAAAAACAGAATTAAATACTTTAAAGTACTGGGATCAATATGGTCAAGGGTATAACTTGCCTTCGTTGAAGTCTTGAAATTCTAATTCCTTTGAAGGATCTACTTCTCCGGAATCGTCAAAGTCTATACGCGAAAGTATGACAAATTCAAATAAAAATCAAATAAATTCAAAAAGACAATTCAAACTAACTCCAAATAGAATAATTTTATTTTATTTAGCTAGATAATGATTTTATACGAATTTAGCAATTTGAATCACCCAATTTGGAGCTTGGATGCATAAGATATGGATTTTAGAAGTTTAAACCCTAGATCTGCAATTAAATGAATTTCCCGAATTATTTTTCTAAAGGAAAATCCATTTATTGTGCAAGGCTGACGTCAGCCCTGAGAATTTCGGGATTTAAATGAATTAAAATAATTCTCTAACATACGGGCCCCACGTGTCATAGACACGGTCCACGTGAACTGAGTCCACGGGACCTTTGTGTAACACCCCAGCTCAACATTGAACCTGGAATGCTACTAAAATTAAATTAAACAAAACTAAACTAAGACCAATTACCAATTTTCGGTAGAACCTCCTTTGTATAATTAACTATACCGAGGTTCCAACAATTAATCATAGCAATTAACAATAAACTCAATATTCAAGTTCATTCAAGCATGCAAGATAATCTAATAAACATAGACAAAACTTGCTATTCTCCTTATTACAATTAACATGAAACTTAAAACCATCCATACGTGATTCACAAGCGTCTACTTATTATTGAATAAAATCTAAATGGCGATGCTTTAAGGATGAGTGGTAGTGAGTGCATCCAAACATCTACTCCCTCCCATGCATGCCGTTCTTGCCGCTTATACCTAAAACATATCAAAGCAAGAGTGAGCCCAAAGACTCAAAAAGTATCAACAAGGCTAAAGCTAAAATCACAGTCATAGCATCAATATTCCAAATTAAACATTACACTAAACATAGCCTTCATGCTTATGTAATGCGACCATGCAATGCACCTTTTAAACTTTATCTCTTTTCGCATTTTACCCAGTAATGCGGGTATACAACCGTCGATATATACCCTTGCCTATGCACTCGCACAGGGACCAAGAGCCTATACTCCACAAGTATAGGGACCTTTGCCCATCATCATCATGATGGGGACCTCTTTATCATTGCCCACATTCTACGAATGTGGGGACCTCAAGCCCGTCATTTACATGACGGGACCTCAACTATTCATACTTGGTCACCATGTGACCAAGACTCAATCATGCTTACTACATGCATACGTACAATGACATCATCTTCCAAACATATGAATTCAACGTGTACATAATAACATGTAAGCATTAACAACATACACAGGAAGCTTTAACCATAACTTGCATTTACCAAGTTATATTGTAATTCATCACATTAACATTCATGCATGGCTATTATGAACAAGACACAATCAATCTCAGCAAACAACCATAATTATTCTACAACCCGAATACTTGCCTCAACCGTGCGAGAACGGTGGACGCGAAGAGGGTGCTGCCCCGGGGATCACGCTCCCACCTGAACATAATGATAACCCAAACTAATACAAGCATACTGGACCAAAAGCATAAATAAGAACACAATTGAACTCGTTAAACTCCCAAGCGTTTCCAATCTTCCAATTTCTACCGATCGTTTGCTATTCACTGCGGACAGTCAACTTCTAAAAATACATAACTTTCTGCTCAGGAGTCAAAATAAAATGTTCTAATACTTTCTGGAAAGATAATTAAATTACCTAAATAAACTTAGTTGGGGAGCCCTTCTGATTCTGCCATCTACTGCACCTACCAAGCCAATCTATAGAACATCAATTATCATGTCGGGTTCTCTGGACAGTACAATAAATTATCATACGTTTTGCTACAAAAGTCCAATTCTTACGTTCTTTAGCTTTCTGGAAAGGTGAGGAAATTACCCATCTTTTTTTATTATAACGAGATCCTCTGATTTCGTCTTTAAATAATATATTAACTCAGATTTATACAGACTGTCAGGATGTTGACAGATTAACAGGACAGCGGCACTAAACAATTCACAACTTTCTAACCGTTAATCGGATCTGGGCGTTCTTGGCGGCCACGGAAAGCTAGCAACATAGCCCAACTATTTCTAAGAGGTTGGATCCCTAGATTATGCATCTACAGATATGAAAACCATCGTCCAAACTACTGGACAGAACGCGATCTATTAAACCGACGCAGTTCAATCTATCAAACGACATCAAACGCATCTACTACACATTAACCAGCGAAGAACACGCGACGTTACCCTTGTAGAATCACAGAAAGTTGAAGATCTTGCCCCGCGAAGTTGATCTCCTTCCCTCGCCTTGCTCCTTCCTCCAAAGGCCGGCAGCGGGGAACACCAAGGCCGGCAGTAGGGAGCACCAAGGGGGGAGTGGATGGCGCAATGGGGAGGGGAGGGGCTGCTACAGTGTGCGCTACAGTTGCATGGCCTCCCCCTCCACTTGGATGGTTGCCCTAATGGGCCAAGGTGTAGTGGGCTTTTGGCCCACAGCCTAGGTTTTCTAAATTACGCAAAAATCCCCCTGAATCTTCTGTTAAATCACTTTTCTAATTGATTCTCCTCCCCGAATTCTTTTCTTCTTACTTAATTGAACTTGGGGTATTACATTCTACCCCCCTTAAACGGAATTCGACCCCGAATTCTACTCACGCTCTACGCCAAGGAACAATCACAACTAGGGTTTACCAACAATACCACACACCTGCTGTGAACAATTCCGGATATTGCTCGCACATGCGAGACTACAATTCCTAAGTCGTTTTCCTCTCGGACTTATGGCACCACCGCACCTTGATGCAACCGATGAATTACACCTCATCACCAGACGACCTAACCGTAACCACTCAACAGACAGACTCAAGATGCGGTATTACACGCCGTCAACGGCTCTTATGAAACCTCACACTACAAATACCTCAAGCATTCTCTCAACACTGGGTCATACAAAACGTTATATACCTCGCTCGAGGACTCGAGACGGTTCTAGTGAATTGCTATCTTCCAAATCCTCGCAACTTCCAGAACAAACAAAATATACTTTTGGCTATCATTCTTTTTGGGACCAAGCCACAGAACTTGCACAAAAACATATGGAACTCTTGTTCCATCTCTCAGTCGATCTCTTCATCATAACAAGGAGAACCTCCGTTAAGCAGGGACGTGTAATATGACTTATTTTAATCAAACTTTAATAATCAGATTCAACTGAAACAAAGGATTCACAATGCAATTCTAACTTTCCTCCAAAACACTCAAATCCAAAATCGTAGATTCCTCATGAAAACCTTTTCACATTCCAACTAGGCAGTTTGCAAATAAACTCCACATAAGCCAAAAAGAAATCACTAGAATGCTCAAATCAAACACTTCATTTATTTTCTTTAACCAGAAAGAACCACCTTGCTAACATAGAGTCAACTCAAATTGCACATGTTCTCCGTCATAAAACCCAACTCAAACAAGATCCAATAGAGCACTTCTCTACTCGAGAAAACATTCTTTTTTCAGATGTTCTTTTAAGAAATAAACCTTTCCCAAATCATGGGTTTCCAAATCATCACACTAACTCCTTTCTTTTAACCGACAACCCCAAAACGATTCTCAAACCGAAAGAACATCCACACTTATTTAGAGGGACTCTACTAATCCACAAAATGATTCTTTAGTCCACTCCTATACTAAAGGAATTATTTTGACAAATGGTTTCCATCACCTCAATAGAGATTTTTCACCCACAACCACATCATCTCATTCTGTTAAAGATGGTCTACTTCAAATTCTCAGCACACATTCTCATTTACTTTACCCAAAGTATACTATCAAAGATCAACACACTATTCAAAATTCGCTTTTGTTCATCTACCTCTACGCATAATATTTGGGTCTCCAATATCCTACCATAAAAATGCAAAGCCCAAATTCAACCTTCAAGTCTTCTGCCATGAATTTCTGGTATAATTGATAGGAAAACCTTATATTCCTTTACTAAAATTTCACACAGCTCAACAATAACCTCAATTATTATTATCAACATTCCTCACTAATCAACTAACCGCCCAAGGCGATTTATTTCACCAATATTAGATCTCCTCTAATCCACACCAATCCAATTCAGATACATAACCACAGTATACCCATTCGCAATATTCTAACTGGTTGACCAAGATTCAAACATACTCAATCACTAACTTCGATAAATAAATAAATTCTTGACCAAGTTATCCTTAGAGATAATCTAACCCCCATAGGGTTACTCACGGAGGCCGAATCATACTTGACAATATCTCAACAATTCCTGCTATCCCATTAATTAGCACAACGCTTAGGTTTCTCCACACCGCTACTCTAATTAAACTTCACCATCATAACTCTTCTACACAATATTACTAAGTATCCAATTGCGATACTCTAATACATTTATCAAGAGTCCATACTTTCGATAATCCTAACATGGAAAAAGGTTATTGGATCATAATTCGCCATAGGTTCTACTAGTTGTAACACTAATCAATTTTATTTCATCGACAAACATTCCTTTTAAATAGAACTCCCTCTAGGTGTTATAGGTCAAAACCAATTCACTGTCTTCTGTACTTCAAATAGGTTGGTTCCCAAAATCTCACCACTACCAAATACTAGTCCAGCAACAACCAGTCGCTATATTACACTTTAGAAGACTTGGCAACTTAAGTTGGTTAATTATTTTCTCAAAAGGAAGAAACAAACCAAAAATAGATTCCAACGCATAAGAAAATGTTGCTCCTCGGAGTGAGCACGAGACCAAGAAGAACAGTCAAATAGCAATGATCTCGGAAAGCAAAATACGAGTCCACAGTTGAGGGCACATGTCCCACAAGAAGGAACGATAAATCAAGATAAAACATTACTATTGAAACTCAAGAAACTCTTAAGCTGTAACCACAGAAAAGTTGCAGATTACAATTCTTAACTCCAACCTCAAATGCTTATGGTACACATCTTCTGTTAACAAAGAAAGCAATTTTCTTTGATTACAACATTACTTGCCAATCCAAACAAGAAATGCGTATAAAACCAAATAACATTAATCACTTAGGTACCAAACGGAACCTTCCCATACGTCACATTGTTCAATTAATTCTATCTACTACGTAAATCATGAACTCCCAAAAGACCACGAATGCAAACTCCAAACATTTCCTTTAACTGATATTATGCAAGGCAATTAACTTCCTTTCCCTCTAGAAGAATCATCATCACTACAACGAGTCAGAATCCCTTGTGGACAATCTTGCTAACATCAAGAATAAGCTACTCTTAACAAGATTCGCTATCGTCAACTCTTCCTTTATAAAGCCCCCAAAGGCTCACCAAAATATTACATACCTCTTTGTTACCTCATCCTCAATTGAGTGTATACCAAATTCTTTCACTCTCACTACAACCACCACTTTATTTTAGAGGAAAACTACTACACAATTGAAAATGTTATTCCAAAACCCTTTCATCAAAGACAAACTATTATTCGATAGTTCTACCATCAAGTAAACATTATTCATCCATTAAATCCCATCAGCTTATCTCTTACTGATGCTCGACACCAAACTTTAATAGACAATGATTGCACCTAGCAATTACATATAATCACTAAGTATCCACCAAAGGTTACTCCAAGATTAATATCCACTAAGACAATAATCTAACTCCTTTTGAACCTAACCATCCCAAATGGTTAGATTAATCCATTGAGACCTGTTAATCCAATTTACCAAAGAAGTTTACCAAATGTATCACTACTAATGATCAACTCAATTCATCAATGTTCCACACCTCTTATTAACTCTATTGATTACAATTAGGTATAGCCATACTCTTAATCACGGCTCGTCAAGAACTACTACAAGTCACTTTCAAATTTATCAACTTTCCTTTCAAGGATCTTAGTTAAGATCGATCATGCACACTGCTAATCGCAGCCCTAACTCGATGATCCATATCATATCCATTAATTGCTTTGATTATAACCTCTCACTTAACCAAGACAAAATATCGCTAAAGGGTTTAACATCTTCTTTCATAAGAGAGAACCATCAATCTTCAACACTCAAAATACCTAAGAGAGATACATTGAGTCAAAGCTTCCACGCATTAAAGGACTTGCAAAAGGAAACTTTCATTATCCAAATCATCAAGCGAAATAAATGGATCAAAATTTTCCAATAAGGAAGACAAACTCCAATACGAAGGTCAAACTTGACAATTAACCAAGTTCACCAGCCGTAAGAATAACTCATTGGTTGGGAAAACATTGATTGCTTTACAGGGCAACTTAAACCAATGGGAGCACAGCAACGTCTCTCAAAGAATCCTATCAAATGGAATGGACTACTAATCCAAGAGAAGTTCATCAGCCACAACTAGATAAGAGTTGACCAAATTCAAATTTCAAGGAAGAGAACAACTCTTCTAAATATACTCGCTATCAACGCTCAGACTACAATATCCAAAGTGGACACTTCGCTATTCCTATACCACTTAACAAGGGTGTAACTTGGTACTGACCAGACCACAACCACGACCTCCACCTCTCAACGTGGGTTATCCCCACACATATAACCATAGTATTATAATATAGATATATCAGATCATCTCATAACAGGAATCATCAATACAACTCAACGGAAGCGTAAATGCAACGCAAACCCAAAACCCACCTACTATGATTAGTGTCAAAATTAATGTTTCATTAACCACAGACCTATAGCCCGCTCTGATACCAACTGTAACACCCCAGCTCAACATTGAGCCTAGAATGCTAGTAAAATTAAATTAAACAAAACTAAACTAAGACCAATTACCAATTTTCGGCAGAACCTCCTTTGTATAATTAACTATAACGAGGTTCCAACAATTAATCATAGCAATTAACAATAAACTCAATATTCAAGTTCATTCAAGCATGCAAGATAATCTAATAAACATAGACAAAACTTGCTATTCTCCTTATTACAATTAACATGAAACTTAAAACCATCCATACGTGATTCACAAGCGCCTACTTATTATTGAATAAAATCTAAATGGCGATGCTTTAAGGATGAGTGGTAGTGAGTGCATCCAAACATCTACTCCCTGCCATGCATGCCGTTCTTGCCGCTTGTACCTAAAACATATCAAAGCAAGAGTGAGCCCAAAGACTCAGTAAATGATGGGCTTGAGGTCCCCACATTCGCAGAATGTGGGCAATGAGTAAAGAGGTCCCCATCATGATGATGATGGGCATAGGTCCCTATACTTGTGGAGTATAGGCTCTTGGTCCCTATGCCGTGGTGCATAGGCAAGGGTATACATCGACGGATGTATACCTCGCACACGGTAAAATGCTAAAAGAGATAAAGTTTAAAAGGTGCATTGCATGGACGATTACAAGCATGAAGTTTATGTTTAGTGAAATGTTTTATTTGGAATATTGATGCTATGACTGTGATTTTAGCTTTAACCTTGTTGATACTTGCTTTGAATCTTTTGGGCTCACACTTGCTTTGATATGTTTTAGGTACAACCGGCAAGAACGGCATGCATGGGAGGGAGTAGATGTTTGATGCACTCACCACCACTCATCCTTAAGGCGCCTATCATTTAGTCTTTATTCTAATAATTAGCAAACTGTTTGAGATTCGCGTATGATTGGTTAAATGTTTCAGTTTATTTGTAATAAGGAGAATAGCAAGTTTTGTTTATGATTATTAGATTATCTTGCATGCCTGAATGAACTTGAATATTGAGTTTAGTGTTAATTGCTATGATCAATTGATGGAACCTCAGATAGTTGATTATACAAAGGAGGTTCTCACCAAATCGGGTAAATGATCTTAGTTTAGTTTTGTTTAATTTAATTTTAGTAGCATTCCAGGCTCAATGTTGAGCTGGGGTGTTACAACCTCTCCCCTCATCCCATCCCCGCACTCACTAGCGCCTCACTTCCTCTCTTACCGCCGAAATCGAAGTCTGAAGCTCGGCGACAGCGAGTCCTTCCTCCACTGTTCCCGACGTCGTCAAGGACACTCCGCCACCATCTTCTTCACCATCGGCATCACTATCTCATGTTCTACACTGCGCTCACCTCTCTGTCGCTGGAGGACCACCGGAGCTCCATCACCGTCGTAGACCCGATCTCGCCACCGCTTTCTTCCTTGCTGCCGACAACCTCGTCGCGTCTCACCGTCGCCAACATTTGCCCAAGGTTCCCCTCACTCCCCTCTTTTCTTTGGCACCCTCGCCAGACGTTGCCGTGACACGTAGCGTCGGCGACCCTAGGGCATAGTGCGCCGCCATGTTTGACTTTCTTCACATAAACAAACCGCTGCATGCATGCAGCTGGTACCAACAACCAACAGATCAAGGGTTAGATTTAATTCAACCCTCATGAAGAATTATAAATACAAAGAAGAGACTATATATTATGCCCTTAACAAATCAAGGGTTAGGTTTAATTTATACTGTCACCGTTTAAAGGATTTTTTTGTTTTGTGTAAATTTCGATGCTTAAGTGCCGATTCTGTCCTAATATAGCTCATGATACTTGCCTACAGTGCTGCCGCCTCCCCTCACCGACTGCCTCCACCGATACACAGCTGCAGCCATCTTCCCCACCGCAGCTCCCTCGGCTCCCTCAGCTCCAAGAAGTATCAGTAAGGTAATGGATAACCGGAAAAGAAATAAAGTTTGCTTATTTTCTTTTGTGTTGTCCATTTATGGTAGATTGATATGTTTGTCATTACAATGCTACATTCACGTGTTAATAAATAAAGGTATTCATATATATTGAAAGAAAGTGTTTTTATGTCTGCTGATCATGTATATTGTCTTCATGTCAATCTGCTTTTAGTGTACATATATAGGGCATGCATCATAGGGTAGCTTCTAGCTAGCTCAGTAGTTGTAATTTTGACATAAATAAAAGTTGGATTAAAATATGCATTATGTTTTGCACACTAGGATGGCCGAGGATCGTAGTTGGATGTACACCGGGCGTAGAGCGATGGGAGACTGTACCCAAGAATGGATGGAAAAGTCGACAGATTTTTTGGATCAAGCATTTGCTAGGAGTAATGGGCGGGTGTGTTGTGCCCTTGTTCTCGTTGTTCGAACACACGGCCACAAATGAGGGCAACAATGATCGCACACCTGTGCAAGTACGGATTTAGGGCAGGCTATACCGTGTGGGTGTATCACGGCGAGTCACAACATAGCAGATCAGATGTGCTAAGGGAAGAAACGGACGATGGCGGCCACAATGAGAGTAGGATAGAAGACATGCTAGATGATGTGCGTCATGCATATGGGCCACCGCCGAGGAAGAATCGAGCACGCAACAAGGGCTTTCTTTGATATGTTGTCCGCAATGAGTCAACCACTTCATGGGCAAACACAGTGTCCCAACTAGATGCCATCACACGACTACTTGTTTGTCAAGTCTCGATTCAAAGACAAGCATTGCTTGCTTTGATGCATTCTTAAGCGTGTTTAGCACTCTTCTCCCGATGGTCATAAACTGCCCGCTAACTTGTATGAGGCCAAGAAATTGATAAGCGCACTAAATATGCCATATGAGAAGATAGATGTTTGTCCAAATCATTGCATGCTATTTAGGAATGAGAATGTGGACAAAGATCATCGTGATAAGTGTGGTGAGTCTAGGTTTGTTGAGGTTGACTCGGTGATGGTCAAGAGGCGACTTCCTATTGGCGAAAAAATACTTCGCTACCTACCATTTGTGCCACTTAATCCAACGGTTATACATGTCCGAGGTTTCGCCAAACAAATGGTATGGCACAAGTATGGTCGTCGGCACCATAATGACAAGATGGTCCACCCATCCGATGGTGAAGCATGGAAGCAATTTGACCGAGATTATGTAGAGTTTGTCATGAGCCTCGGAACATTCAATTGCAATTGCAATCGATGGGTTTAGCCCATTTGGTATGGGGGTCGTGCCATACAAATTGTTATTCTGTGTTTGTCATTCCCTTAACCTCCCACCCGGCGTTTGCATGCGAAAAGACATATTCCTTTCTTGATAATCCTCGGTCCGAATACCCGGGGAAGAATATGAGTTTATTCATGGAGCGGTGGTGGATGAATTGTTACATGCTTGGGAACAAGGCATAGTAACATATGATCGGGCATTGAAACAGAACTTCACCATGCGGTCGCGTATCACACATCCATGCATGACTTCCGACGATGGGATATTCTGTGGGTGGTCTGTACATGGGAAGATGACATGCCCAATCTGTAGGGAGACGTTATGTGGTCATTGGCTAAAGCATGGTCGCAAGCACTCCTTTTCGATTATCATCGTCAATTCCTTCCAATTGACCACGAATTGAAATGACACAACCGGATTTAGGGCCAATATTGCTTGTCATGAGAGACCACCACGTTGTCCGGCGGTGAGGAGGTTCGTGCATGGTGGATGCTTTGAAGCCTCTTGATGATGGTGATGGGTTCGAGAAATATGGTGAGGAGCACAATTGGACTCACATTTCAAGTTTGTGGCGGCTGCCATACTTCCATAAGCTCATTCTTCCCCATAACATAGATGTAATGCATAATGAGAAGAATGTTGCAGAGGCCATATTTAGCACATTCTTTGACATTCCAGACAAGACGAAGGACAATGTGAAGGCTCACCTTGATCAGGAGGAGCTTTGCAACAGGCCCTCGCTGAATAGGGTATGCAGCAAATCTAATGAGAGGAGTGAATTTAGCTACCATGCGCATCAATGGCCTAAAGAGCCATGACTACCACATATTCATGAAACGCCTTTTGCCTATGATGATCCGTGGCTATGTCCCCAAGTGTGTTTGGCAAGTGATGGCGGAGTTGAGCTTCTTTTATCGACAGCTATGTGCGAAAGAGATAGATCCCATGGTAATGTCAACTATGGAGCGTGAAGTACCTGTGTTGCTTTGCATGTTGGAAAAGATCTTTCCACCTGGCTTCTTCAATCTAATGCAACATTTGATTCTCCATCTTCCCTATGAAGCTAGGATGGGGGGACCAGTGCAAAACCGGTGGATGTATCCAATTGAGAGGGAACAAAAGGAACTACGAGGCAAAGTAAAAAATCGATCGCGTGTTGAAGCATCCATAGCGGAGGCATACATAATTGAGGAAATTTTCCATTTCATATCAATATACTTTGCTGACAATGTTCGCATGGTGCACAATCAAACCTCACGATACAATATTGGCATCCCTCAAAATAATTGCCAACTTAGCCTCTTCACCGGAAGAGGTGACACTTCAAGCGGTGGTACTCCCAAAGTTTTATCGCGGGATGAGTGGTTGACTGTGATGTTGTATGTCTTTACCAACCTCTCCGAAGTGGATGATTACATTAGGTATGCAACAATTATTTTTTCCCAATAATTGATGCATGAGTATTTTAATCTACTTGTCTTGTTGCCTACAGGGAATTTGTTAGGAGCGAGTGGAAGCAACGTCGAGACCCATCCGAAAAACAAGTTGAGACCCTTCTTAGGAAGGGTGCTGGGAATTGTAAACCGAATTTCCCGACTTGGTTCTATCAGAAAGTAACTTCTCTATTAGCTAGTCCCCCTTGCACATAATATTTACTAAGTAAAGAGGAACTAATACATGAAACCTATTCTATTTATGCTGTAGAGTTTGAAGGACAAGTCTATGAGCAAATAATTGAAGCAAGTTGCTCAAGGATGCCACACTCGTGTCTTTGTCCTATAGTACCTACGATGTGAATGGGTACCGCTTAGAACATCGACACATGAGAGGAACGCCTAATGCAACAACAATTAATAGTGGATTGGTGACTATAGGACAAGATGGGAGCGATACACCTGTTGAATACTATGGAGTAATTGAAGAAATAATTGAACTATATTTCCATGGTAGCAAACCTCTCAAACTTATGTTATTCAAATGTCATTGGTTCCATCCGTTTAGGGGAGTCAGACGGGATACATCACTTGGGCTAGTTGAAGTTGCACATCAATCAATCCTACCAGGCAATGACTCATTTATTGTGGCTCAACAAGCCACCCAAGTATACTACATCCCGTACCCATGCAAAACTATAAGTAGTCTAGTGGATTGGTGGGTAGTACATAAGGTGCAACCATATGGTAAACTACCTACCCTAGTGAGCAGGACTACAACATGGAGACCAACAATGGTGTTGACCTATTCTTTCAAGAAGATGGGCTACCAGGGACTTTTCAAATAATAATTAGGGAAGAGGACGATCACATGGATGATATTCAAATCGATGCCAATGAGGTTTTAAACCAAGAGGACTTGGAACTACTTAATCGCTTAGACATTGATGGCACCGAAGGGGATGAGGTTGAGTCAACACCTCATGATAGTGACGATGACTTTTTAGAGTGCCCATCTGCGGAGGATCCCATTGTAGACGACTACTTCTAAGCATGATCTTGTATGTCTTCCATTTATTTGCTGCATGTTTTAAATTTTTTGTATGAGCTTACTTGATTACGTTATATTACATTTTTCTATGAGCTTACTTGATTACGTTATATTAATTGATTTATTTTATTTCATTTCATTTCAGGACACCAAAAAATGAGTGGCGTCGAAGAGGCAGCATACTCTAGTCGAGGCAGACGCTTGTTTTCCACTCGAGGAGGTAGAGGGCACCATGCCACTCGAGGAGGCAGAGGGCAGCCATGCCCCTCCAGAGGCACAGGGGCAGCCACAGCCCCTCTAGGAGGCAGAGGGCAGCCACGCCCCTCTAAGAGGCAGAGGGCAGCCTCGGCCCCTCCAGGAGGCACAGGGGCAGCCTCGGCCCCTCCAGGAGGCAGAGGGGCAGCCGCGCCACTCGACGAGGCAGAGGGCAGCCATGGCCCCTCGAGGAGGCAGAGGGCAGCCATGCCCCTCAAGGGGCGTGAGGGTCTACCTCTAGTAGATCAGGCTCAGACCCTTGACCCTCGCGTCTTGATGATGTGGAGTATGAGCACCGTGAGGCGGAGGGTGAGGAGGAAGAGCACCCGAGGCGGAGGTGAGGAGGATGAGCACCATGAGGCACAAGAATTTTGGATGCGAGGACTGCGAACTTGCCACGACGACCAACCCGAGAGGAGAAGATCATCGTTCTCATGGCGACACGTAAGTAATCATACACTTTCACTAATTTAGCCCACTTACTTGCATACCTCAAAAAACTAATATGCGAGCAATGGCGAGAAAAAGGCGGGGTGAGAAATGTAGACTTCGAATGGCATAATTGGCGCGTTGATTCGATGGCACTTCCTGGCTTGGTCACCTCTGAGGAAGGCGGAGCTGCATGGACATGGTGCCACTACAAGGTCATTGAAGATGCCGCCACCAAAGGAGAGGTTCCATTTGACAACCTGCTTGCGCGGTGGAGGAAAGTTTTTGGGTAAGTGATCAATATTCAAATCGCTTCTATGTGTTCCTATGCATGTTAGGGTTGGTTTGGTCACAACTCTCGAGATTAATATTTTCCAGTGTATTAATACAAACTAGATCATTAAACAACGATACTTAACTTACGGTAGATTAGGCTAGTTTTGCTCAATCTATTCATGTTCGGATAGTTATCTTAATTGTGACAGACAACTAAACCATCATCCACTATTTATTAGCTGGTACATGGCTAAAAATGGTAGTTTTCGTCCAGCACCTATCTAAATTATGACTTCCAACACACTAACCTTTTGCTCATAGAAGTGTTGATATTAAAGTAATGGTACATGTATCACTAAAGCAATGTAAAGATCTGTGTGGAAGACATAACGAGGATAAAATTGCACAAGGACTACTAACATTTTGAAGAACACAGAAGCCATTTGAGGACAAAGTCGATATTTTGTGTTTTATGCAAACCTAACCTGCTAATCTCACTTGTTTGGTACTAAAACTTCAAGTAGTCGACATGTTTAATTTACCTCTTTTGGATGTTTAGTAGCCAAGTAATAAATGTCAATTAACTTAATCATCTTATTCTTTATCAATTCCTTTTCGCTTTCATCAACTAACTTAATCATCTTATTCTTTATCAATTCTTTATTCTTGGATTGTATTGGTGGTTTCGATGGGCTGAGGGACAGGAAGCTGATTCTAGGAGAGTGCTGCGTAATTGTGTTAAGAAGCTAATCCCACAGATGTTCTACGAAGCACGCATCCAAGCGGTGATCTGTTACCACACACAAGTCCTTGGACAACAAATTGGTAGGGCCGACGCTTGCCAAACGCATATCACTTTGGACGAGTACATGCAGGTAACCAACTGAACAAACGATGTCCTTGATTACAATCAATTCTAGTTTATTCATATTTAATACTTGGTTAATTTAGGCAATACCTTGGTGGGCCCTTAAGTGTGAAGATGCATGGCGGCAGATTGCCCGTGATGTGGTGCAACAAACGATGGTTACAGACTCTCGTCTTTGCTAGGGAGCGGAGATTGTTGATGGACGGACAAGACATCGTCAAGGCGGCTCCTCCATGGCTCGTTACAAGAAGAACATGGTAGGTCAACATGTTCATATTGATTGTATGTTGCGATACATATTTATTGACCGCCGTGGTTTTTTGGGTGCAGAAAAAGAAGAAGCAGAGGCCTGCTCTCGATATGGAGGCATATGTAGAAGCTAGGAGGGTGATCGAGGGCACCTTGTGCGACCAAATACAAGTGATGAGAACTTGGTACGATTTCGATCATTTTGTCCTCGATGATTTTCGCTCCTCGATGATTTTGTCCAACAGTGCGCATATATCGATGTCGCTAAGGAGATTCATGGCCCGGACTACGACGCCGAAATTCACCACTAGACGCGAGTCTCAGTGTACAAGGTTGGAAAGGCGAAGAAACATGGTCGTTTCTTCATGGGTGCTTTGCTACATTAGCACACCGACAACCCTCTCGAGGTCCGATCCACGAGTCTTTGCATCAACGGATGAAGTACACCTTCAAAGTCGACAATGACCATCACATGATTTCGATCTCGTGTTTCGAGCTTGAGCGCATGTGACAGAAATTGAGGCTAAGCGCAATGTTGGAGCAAATGTTCCTGCAGTTAGTTGGAGCATGGTAGTACAATAACAAAGTAAAATGCATATATATATATATATATATATATATATATATATATATATATATATATATATATATATATATATATATATATATATATATATATATATATATATATATATATATATCATACTTGTCTAATGTATGGCAATGTGCAAACAAATATGCGAGCACTCGACCAAGGGACTCGACTTAATGTCCCTCCGTCGGGGAACCACTACCTCACTTATCTGCTCCTGTTAGTAATCGTGATACTTGATTATTATATTGTTAGTCTCTTATGACTGCTTGATTCAGAAGACATTGAAATGACATGCAATGTAATTATTGGTCGCTACTGCAAATTTCTTATAATGCGATTTCTTATGAAAATGTAGGGAACGGCGGGATCAGTTGCTTCTACTGCTCATGCTGAAGATGCTGGTGCTAATGTTGAAGATCATGTGAATGCGTCCATCGCCGAGAGGCCACCACCAGGTGCTTGCTATTTTCATGATCTACTGTTTTGACATTTTTACCTTTTTAATAACTACAAATTAAATTTCTCATCACCTGACGTAAGCAAGCTATGAGGGATGGCTAAATATGAAAATGTATTGCGGTAATGCCTGCAATAGCACCTTGACTAAGTAATTTCTCCCCTGCATGTCTGCTTATTTTTTTTGGATGATGTGGTAAATAATTGAAACCTAAGTTGCCCCGTCATATCTACTTGTTACTTATGGTGGAGGGGGGAGTGGAGATACATATTAAAAATATTGAGATGCTTTTAGGACCTATTGTACAAAGATCATTTCTGCCTTCCAAAAACATATTTACTATCAATTTGAATGTAATGAAGCCGATATGTCATAGATCCTTTTCCGGATGTTGGGTACTTGGGTTTGACTTCTAAAACCACAGTCATGTCATTATATTTCTTAATGATGGTCAACCACCTATGTTCAGATTCATGATGTTGTGTTGCTCTGTCGATATAGCATTTTCTTGGTCACTACTCAATAGTCATTACTTATTTCCTTGCTTACCGTCATTTGCCTTGCTTTGTCAATACTTTGGTTAATTATTTTTCATGTAATATCAATTCCTAACTTTTGTTGTAAGATGGCACTAATATTAAGTTTTGCTCTATCTCAGAGAACTCCCAAAATGATGCTTTTGTGCACAGAAGATTGAAGCAGGAAATTCTGTGCATGCAAATGGTTGTAATGATACTTGCTTTTGTTTTATGTATATAAGACTATGAAATTACTATTTGGAATTGTCATATGTATAATGCCTTATGCTTAAAATTTCCAACTTGAACTTGAATATTGTGAGCTCGGGAACTGTTATGATGTCTTTTGTTCGATCTATACATATATATATATATATATATACATATATTGTGGAATGGATGGATGGATGGATTATTTGATTGCTGTGGAATGGATGGATGGATGGATGGATGGATTATTTGATTACTGTGGAATGGATTTTAAATGAATTTGTGGAAAATAGGGTTCTGCTGGATTGTCGATTTCCCGAGTGTTTGTGCCACTCGGGAAAGTGACCAAATATTTCCCGAGTGTCGACACTCGGGAAACCGACCAAAAGTTTCCCGAGTGTCGACACTCGGGAAAACTTGACCCGTGGCATTTTCCGATCGGATTCATCGGAAGCTTTCCCGAGTGTCGTTTTCGCCATGCACTTGGGAAACACGGCCAGGTGTCAATTTTCCCTGGTTTCATCGGTCAAACGTTGGAACCATTCCCGAGTGTTTTTTGAGCATATTACCGAGTGTCAACACTCGGGAAAAATTCCCGTTACGGGAGGAGAAGCTGTTCAGCAGGGTTTTCTCCCGAGTGTATGAGTTTCCCGAGTGTATACATATACACTCGGGAACGTAACATTTCCCGAGTGTGACACTCGGGAAACTGTTTTTATCCCGACTAATCTATCCCGAGTGTTTTTTTCCCGAGTGTGACACTCGGGAAAGATATTTCCTGAGTGTTTGGCCCCATTTCCCGAGTGTTTTTGGCACTCGAGAAAAATCCTGTTTCTGGTAGTGAGCCATTTCAATCGTGAAAATTATGTTGCAAGATGATAGACAGATTTTGTGCAATTTCTTGGCAAGACAAATATGGAATCTCCCTATCTCTTTTGCTTTTATTTTTTTCAAAAATTGTGTGGAATCATCCATAAGCAAAAGACGGGTTGGGCTTAGGCTGGCAGGCCACTAACCCCACTTTCCAACTCTTTTTCTTAAATTGCCTTCCTAATATCCTTCTATTTCCTTTTTAATTTAACAGGATATTACAATTTGTGTTTGTCCTTCAAGCTCCAAAAGATGTTATAAGTCGACGTCAAAGGATACAGATATCATCCCTATCTCAACCCAAACTTTTTCTTACGCATGTGTTCCAAAGTCCCCAACTAACCTTCAAAGTAGCTTGTGCCGTGCATACCACGCTGTTGCCGAGACTATTATATCCTAGTAGGATTTTGTATACTCGTCTAAATGATTACACCTTATCTTGTTCACACTCAAATGTGCCAATCACGTCAAAACTCAATAGGCACCACAGGTGCGAATTTTCTTCCAACAATTGGACACTCACTGACAAACCGGCTCCACTGACATAGCTGCGTATAGGGAGCCCACCTTTGAGTGACTCATTCAGGATAATAATTTCACATTCATAAAAGCCATTTCCACATGCACGCCTGCAATGTCACAAAGCATCCTGTTACAAGTATCGAAATGGTGAACAATTAACAAACGGTACAATACATACACAGAGCGCTCGGTCGGCAGTAACGTACGGCCGGCAAGCACCGAAACGGACGACACAACGTATAAATGTCATACACATGGATACCAGAGATGGGTCTGTACAAATCCGAGTATTCCAGTAGACGGCTGCTTCTGTCCGGCCGACCGGTGTTATCGGTGGATCAGCGACTGCGGCGGTAGAGGGAGTAGGCGTTGAGGATAGCAAGGAGGACGAGGACGATGGAGGCGATTAGGGAGAGGACGGTGGAGCTGCCGATGTGGCGGCAGAACTTGCCGTAGACGTTGCAGATCTTGTTCCACCGGGTGTGCGTGTTCCCATTCAGCCCCACCCACACAACAGCGCCCGCCGTCCCGGTCGCCGACGCCATGATGCCCGCATAAAACTGCCATACAATGCACACATGAGATATAAATACAATCCTATTTGTTTCCAATTTTTCTTCACTTATAATTTGACTTTTCAAAAACTAAACCTTCTGGCTATGGTTGGGTCAAGTGACCCTGATGTTTGGTCACAAACTTATTCGCTTTTACCAAGCTTGATTTTCCATGAATAAATAAATTTAATTGAATGTCCGAAGGGTTACTACCCTTGTTCTCAAATAATTGATAATTACTTTACGCCAAGAGTATTCTTTATTAACATATGTTGAGATTAGTCATAAATTATACTTTGATGCTACCAAACTGTAGTCATAATTTTGAAAACTAAGGGAATTACCTGCGCAATTATATGACTAGATATTGCAATATATTGTATTTGTTATATTACTCTAATGACTTGAAAAATATAGTTGTAATTGTTTTACAACTGTAATAGTTGTAGTATTATATATGACTTATCTGCACCGTTATAATCTGGTCCCAACAAAATAAGTGGTGTAGATCTTCTATTTTTCTCTCGATTAATAAGAGAATTTCTAGAAATTTCCTTTTTTCTGATTTAAGGATTCTTGTGTCATTTTCTAAACATCTAAAGCTAAGTGGGTACCTTGAATACTAACAGTAGTTTATTGATATATAGATATACTGCTAAAAACTAATTGTCGAGTTAAAATCGGCTACACTGCTACACTGTGCATGGTCAATAGTCAATAGTACTACCAAGTACATATTTGAGAACAAAGGGAGCAGTTAATATTTGCGTTGTTAAAATTCTTGTAAGGTGCTCACCACATCAAGCAAAATCAGTAGGAAGAGCGTCTTGGCGGAGGAGGCTGAGCTCGAGATAAACCTAAGCGAGCTGGCGGCTGTCAGCAAGCTATACAAGCACGTCACGCATAGTGCCACAAGCAGATATCTACGAGTAGAGCCATACCATACAAATCAATACAGGTTAGACACCTAAACAAGCTTTAGAAGATATATATAAGAACTCAAGCAGCTTTGGTGTTACTCACATAAGCGCTGGTGAGTCTTTGAACTTGGCGGCGACTGGCGCGAAGGCGAACGGCGGCGTCAGCACAACGGGGATGATCACGGTCTGCTTGGCGGTGACCAACACGACCAGCATCGAGAGCGACACCGCGAAGAGGAACACCCTCAGGACGAGGTCGGCGTAGAAGAAGTTGGCCGGAGGGGACGCCAGCGCGGTCTTACCGGAGTCCGTCGTGGCCTCAACTGTGGCCATGGCTTCGATTAGCTTCGCACAAGCTAGTTGCTGGAGTTTGCAGTTACAGCAAATGGGTCGCAAGCATATATATGATGTTGTGGCACGGCTGTGGATATATAGCCGCCGGGTGGCATTAATTGTTTGATCAGGACGCAGGCGCAAGTACCCCAATTAATTTAACTAACTAATTGGAGCTTTCATTAATTTGGCTTTGACTGACTAGTTGATGGGCAGTAGAGTGTTCCCGTACGTCAAGTACCTTTGGTCCGGTATTTGGAAATGTGGACACTATTGCCGCCTTCATCCGAAATTCTAAATTTAGCCTCTCTTACCCAAAAATTCCAAATCTAACCCCTACTTCCACCTGCTGCGCCCAGGGAAGGCAGCAGCTAGGTGTTGCGCCTGGAGACTGCAACAGGTGCCTGCTGCGCCTGGAGACTGCAGCAGGTGACCGTAGCACTGCAGCTAGGTCATGATTTTCCGGAAACACCGAGAAATACCATAAAATTCAAAGTGCTTAAAAATGCAAAATTTTTCTACAGTAGCTAGGTCATGATTTTAGATGAATTTAGATGAAAGAATTATTCCATTTGGAGTTAGCAAATGAAAATTATAGTAGTTTGAAAATCAGGTTTTGCAAAAAGGCTGAAAATTACACTTCGGTTACTATTCATCCGATTTTAATTATTTAGTGAAATTTTGTACAACAGTGGTGGAGATAAGGATTACATAGATAAATAAAGAATAAAATTATAAGACCAAAATAACTTGGTTCACCTCAATTGGAGTTCACATGAATTAGTTATGAATTTCCAAAGTTAAAAGCATTTTCTAGTGTAAAAATAATAATTTGGGTTCGGATTAATTTCCAAAAACTATAATTTCTAGGACAGAGATAAGTTTATTATGAAAATTATCAAAATTGGTTTCACTTGATTTCTGTTCGGACGGTCCAAACAGCCCATCCGATCGTAATCGTCCGATTCCGATCGACTATTCAACACACCGAAAATAGAATAAATTCAAAAATACATAACTAATTCAAAGTAGGTCCAAATCAAGTGAAACCAATTCTGATAATTTTATTATTAAGTGAACTTTAATTTGGAATAGGTTTCAAACTTATCTCTGTCCCAGAAATTATAGTTTTTGAAAATTAATCCAAAACCAAATTATTATTTTTACACTAGAAAATGCTTTTAAATTTAGAAATTCATAACTAATTCATGTGAAAACCAATTGAGGTGAACTAAGTTATTTTGGTATTATAATTTTATTCTCTATTTATTTATGTAATCCTTATCTCCACCACTATTCGTATGAATAGTAACCGAATTGTATTTTTCAGCATTTTTGCAAAACCTGATTTTCAAACTATTATAACTTTCACTTGCTAACTCGAAATGAAATAATTCTTTCGCCTAAATTCATATAAAATCATGACCTATGTACTATAGAAAATTCTTGTATTTTTGAGTAATTTGAGTTTTATGGTATTTCTCGGTATTTCCAGAAAATCATGACCTAGCTATAGTGCTATGGTCACCCACTGCGGTCTCCAGGCGCAGCAGGTACATGCTGCTATCCCCGGGCACAACAGAAAGCAGGGCTAGATTTGGAATTTTCGATAAGGGGGCTAAATTTGGAATTTTGATGAACAGGGGCCAATAGTGTCCAAAAATCCCAGATTTGTCATATGTTACGCCTTGTTCACACTGTGAAGTCCGGGCACATGCTTGGTCGATTATCATGTTCATAAATACTCCTTCACAAAAATGTTACTCCCTCTCCGTCTCCATTTCTCTATATTGTTCACGGTCTACTATGCGCACAGATGAAGAAAACACTAAATCTAAGAAATACTTAATCAGAATTGAATATATATATATATATATATATATATATAATGATATACAACAACCATTTAACATCTTTTAAAGCTTTTAGGTAAGGGTATAGCAAGGAAATTGCAATAACTATACTCTATATTCCCTTGATGGACAAATATATTTAAACAGATGCTCTCCATGAACAGATATAGCGGAACGGAGGGAGTTTCTACTTCCTCGTCATAAAATATATGTTGGATTTTACCTTTTTTCATAATTCTCAATGCAAAGACTCCAACATTTTTATCATGATATATTAGTAAAAATTATATATTATTAAAGAATTTTGCAAGCAAAATCTAATAACATTACTTTTTCATCTAGTCACCACATACTACTACATATATTTAATGGTCAAACTATCAAAAGTTTAACTATACAGATCCATGATGACAAATGAAATGTGCATAGTTAAACTTCTAAACCATAGGACCCAGAATGAAGGAAACTCAAAATACACGGATAGGAAAAACACATAAACCTAATGTGGCCTCTTATATCCTACAAGAACTAAAATGCGTAAAAACTTTAACAAAGGTATTAGGATACGATGAGAAATCATAGGATTTTTAGGAGAAACATGAGGCCCATCTTGATATATATTTAAAGTAAATAATAAGTAGAGGGTATATGTACAAGCAAGAGAGGGCAGAATATACAAACTACCAATTGAGCTAATTAAGATAAACTACTTAACCAAGAAACAAAATCGTCTTTGAGTATAGTGAAGTAGGAGACTCTCCTGCTGTTTCATGTCAAAAATCGTCTTTCAGATAAGGTTATACTGTATGGATAACCAGGATAAACGCTTATCTGAACTGCCTTTTAAATCTGTCGGTCCGTTAGGAAATGCATGAAACTTCAAAAGAAGCCTGTTGGGAAATGTAGAAACTCAAAACACATGAATAAGAAAATCACAGAAATTGAATATCATAGCCTCTCATATCCTACAACAAAAAATGCAAGGAAACTTCAAAAGAGGTGTTTTGATGCAACAAAGGAAAAAAAAAGCAAAGGTTGGCAACACATCGATTTGCATTAGAGGCATGCATTTTTTAAGTTCCCCAACACCTCTCATTACCAGAAACCAGATGTTTCCTGATGGCCACAATTTTCCCCAATGGGCCCGCAATGAACCGTTAGTAAATTTAATATCTGTGATGGGTTTATAATGTCATCAGGAAATTATGTAATTTCATGGCGGTTCACCTAATAACCTACAGGGAAATTCATTTTCGTGTAGGGGTCTTTGATTAAGCATCAGGAAAATTACCTCACCATCCCCTGGTCACCCCAAATTTTTAACTCCCAACTGCCTTCGCCCACAATTTCTCTAACTCAAAATCCCCATCCAAGACACCAAATCGGCCGATGCTTCCTCCTCCTCACCACGCCCTATGGGGATCTAGTGCCTCATCCTCCCCCAGCAACGCCTCTGCGGGGATCCAACACCTCCTCCCTCGACCATGCCGCAGCGCGGTACCGGCACCTTGTGCCTATCTATGCCCCTGCTGATCCACCGACGCCTCCTCTTCCCGCCATGCCCCCACGTGATCCGATGCCTCCTCCTCCCCGCCACGCCTGTAGCTCCGGCTGCCTCCTCCCCGACCACGCCCCACATGGAACCACCGCCGTCGCCTCCCACAGTGCAGATCTGCACCGCCTCCCACGAACACACCCCGCGCCTCCTCCTTCCCCACCATGCCCACGTGCAGATTCGGCGCCTCGCCCCCACACACCCCGAGCCGAGTGTTTAGCTATCCGTGCACTATATGCATATGGGAAATTTGGCATTGAAAGTACATTTGTTGTCCGTAGCATGAAAAATTTAACTTGTGGTTGATTCTTTTCATGACATGCTTCAGTTAATTGTACTATCAGAGGTTAAAATCCTAGAGAGACCTTATTGAATTAACCATGTCTATTTTCAATTAATTATCGATTTTTATTGTTGTAGCTTTGACTGATTGCAAGTCTCCACTGTGTTGTTATATATTTGCAATTTGAAGCATTTTTTATCCCTCTACATGCATGTCACTACACAGCACACTTTGCTTCAGCCTTTTGCTTTATTATACATGACTGCTAGGAAACTTGTATGATGCACCTTTTGTCTTGGCCTCGGATGACATGTATATGAATTTCATGGTCATCTCAAGGTGCCTCTCGAAGCCCCTCTCGCATGGTCATCAAGTATTGTCATGGTACTCTCGGCCAAGTCCCCTCACTTGGTGATGTGGTGAGGGCAATGAGTTGCACAATATTGTTGTATTGTTGTGAGGCTACATATTATATTGCTTGAGGCCAATTTCTCATATGTAAATATTTCGGTTTTGCCAATGATGACACTTCCTATTATCTTGTTGTCCATGCCATTTCCCTTCTTGTGAAAGCTCTTGATGACTTTCATGGTCATCTTGGCACATTCGGACTCCGTTTGCATGCCTCCCAGGAGCTTTGCAAGAGGGCTAGTGACATGACCAACATCACTTTGCAACCATATTTGGCGAAGTTCAAAGGCCATATTTAATTAGGTGTCATTTTCCAAACTTCACTAAATGATGATTGTTTCGGTTATTGTTTGTAGTTGTTGGACACCTACTATTTGAAATACCATTTCTTATTATTGTGAATTGTATGTGACGACCCGGCCCTAGACACACCCGAGAGGTCCCTCAGGAATTCCTGGGAGGTCCAAAAAGGACCCCCAGGACATCCTACAGGATATCCCGGTAGGACCGCATAGACCTCTCGAGAGGTCCAGGAGGACCACTCGGAGGTCTGGGAGGTCCTGACCCGAGGAGGTCGTTGGGCCTCAGACCTCCTCCAAGCTCCACGCCCTGACTCGAGGGAGGTCCGAGAGGAGCCAACCCGAGGAGTTCGTGGGGCTTGGGATCAAGCCTCAGGCCCTCTGTGATCAAAACCAGCCCCCAGAGATCATCGATTGGTTCTCACAGCAAGCAAGTGACAACATATACATCCACAAAGACTTTATTAACAACAAGAGGGGTTTGATTACAAGGGGTTGCTTACAAGCTCCAGCAACCAAGAGCACAAAACATAGTGAAAAACCAACATGAACAGGCTCCAACCATTACACCACAGGTGATTGGCTGGAGGGCGCGGCCTAATTGACTTGGTCATCCTCATCACCGAAGAAATCTTCACCTACTCAATTCATCAATCAAGCAAGAGTGAGTACAACAACCGTGCTCGCAAGTTACACCCGTCAAATAACAGCATCACATGCATAAGGATATATCAATGGAAGGCATAATAGGGTTGTTTTGCGTAAAGCCAATTTTATTTCAAATACAAGTACTAAGTTCCAAAGCAATTACCATAAATAAAAGTTCATTTTTAGCTGGATAACATTCAACATCAATATGGTGAAGGATACCCTCCTGTCACATGGCTCCCCGCCCAATAACCATTTGGATAGAAATCCAAAATCAGTTCCATAAGTCCTTTTCAAAACCAAAACCAAGAGCTAACTTTGAGTAGCTTTGCTAGCATGTCCATGACCGCGAAGACGGCTATTCGAATAGATTTACACTCTGCAAAGGTTGTACACTTTACCCACATGACATGAATTCTCTAGTTTACTTGGCATCCGTCGATACCACCTCACACTTCCTTTGGTGAGAGGTCTAGAGCACATGACAAGGTCTTTACAAAGCATTACTCCAACACAGTCCACCCTCGTTAAGGTTTCACCCCCTTTGGACTACCCATCAGGTTCAGGCCCCCTCTTGCGCTAGGTGGGACTACAAAGGTCATAACACGACTACCCACCGCATCCACAGGATCAACCGTGATGGAGCTTTGCAAATTAGTTAGCGAGGTCCCACGCTCCATTCTGGAGACTTGTGGTTGCATGATTGTGGCATAGCCCATTATAGGCATAGCAAAATGTGGCTCAAAGACCAGTCCTCATATGGCTTTGGCGGCTATCACAAACCCATGGGTCTCAACCCTACCCGAGGGAGACCGTGCATACCCTGCACCAACCAAGCAACCAATCCGCCCAAGACCAAATCCATTTGTCCATTTCTGTTTTTTTTCCAAACCATTTGTCAAAACTCCATGACAACCCAATGTCATGGCTTTGAAAACATTTGATATTGTGGTCTGTTGAAAGAAAAATTCCCAAATCAACACAGTTTGGTCTAGCAAGACTAAGCATTCATTTTTCAAAGCCCCTAGTTCTTACTATTGCAAAAACCAGATTTTATCTAAAGTGACAATGGGGTTGATTCAACATAGACAGAGGCCATACAAAGGAATCAGGTATAGCTACGAATTGAAAGATAGGCATTGAAATAACTTAGTGAAATAAGCATGCATACATCTTTGAAATCAACATAAGTAACTTGAAGTATTGGGTGCAATATGATCAAGAGTGTAACTTGCCTTGCTCAAAGTCTTGAGCTTCTTCTTCCCCTTCACAGAACTCGGGTTCCTCACGGTCTTGATAATCTACACGATGAAAACCAACTGACTTCAAATAGAGCTTCAACAAAATCCAAAGAACTCCAAATAAACTCAAATACAAAACCAACAGAGAGGTTGGGAGGCCAGGAGGAGGTTCTAGACCTCGCTGGAGAGGTCTTGAGACTCAAGAGAGGAGGTCCAAGAGCTTGGAGGGAGGTCTAAGGAATGCTCGGGTGAACCAGAGAGGAGAAATGGGGAAGAAAGTGAGATAGGAAGGGCTGCCCAAGCTATATATAGCTGAAGCCAATGAGTCATGACCCAACATATGGGTACTCAAGAGTTGGTAATGAGGACAATGGAAATAGGCAAGGGATGTGAAAATAGTATGACATGAGTACTACAAAAGTGAGAGCATTTAATATGATGCAACATGCATTAAATGTGGGGGAGACTTCCTTGCATAAGGACATAGTCAAAGGATAAAGAAAACTGGGTGTGACTGCCAAGTGGGGACAGTCAAGACCCGCAATGGAGGTCCTGCGAGGACATAGAGGAGGTCCCGCAAAGGACAAGGGAAGGTCCTCACCCGCAAGGTAGGTCTAGATGGTTGGATCTCCGGAGGGGAGGTCCAACGGTCAAGATCAGGTGCAAAAGGGGAGGTCCGCAGAGGTTAAGAGGAGGTCCTCACCCGCAAGGGAGGTCAGGATCGTTGGATTAAGTCCAAGGGAGGTCTGAACGGTTAGGATCTCAAAGGGGAGGTCTGGATGGTTAAGATCTCCAAGGAGGGAGGTCTTAACGGTCAGTTCTACAAGGAGGGAGGTCTGGACAGTTAAGATCTCCAAGGGGGAGGTCTTAACGGTCTAGATCTTCAAGGAGGGAGGTCTGGACGGTTAAGATCTCTAAGGGGGAGGTCTTAACGGTCTAGATATACAAGGAAGGAGGTCTGGACGATTAAGATCTCGAAGGGAGAGGTCTTAACAGTCCACATATACAAGGAGGGAGGTATGGACGGTTAAGATCTCTAAGGGGGAGGTCTTAACGGTCCAGATATAAAAGGAAGGAGGTCTAGATAGTTAAGATCTCCAAGGGGAAGGTCTTAACGGTCCAGATATACAAGGAGGGAGGTCTAGACAGTTAAGATCTCCAAGGGGAAGGTCTTAACGGTCTAGATATAGAAGGAAGGAGGTCAGAGCCGCTGGGTTTCCATCGGACCGCCCAAAATGATTGGGCCGTTCGGACCACCCGGGCTAGCGTTGGATCCCAGCCCTAGAACTGAATCGGAGGGTCCAAAATGGTTGGGACGTTCGGACCGTCCGAACGACACAACAAATCGAACCGTCCAGCAAAGATCTAAGGGCTCAGAGAGGGTGGGACGTTCGGACCATCCGAACGTCTCACCAAGATCAAACCGTCCAATGCAAATCGGACGACTCACGAGTGATAGAGGTGCGATTAGACAAGGATGAGGTCCTGGAGGCCCCGGGGAGGTCCTGAAGGACACGAGGAGGTCCAATAAGGGTAAGGGGAGGTCCTAGAGGACATGGGGAGGTTCTGTACGACACGGGGAGGTCCTAGAGGATATGGGGAGGTCCTGTAGGACACGGGGAGGTCCAATAAATATAAGGGGAGGTCCTAGAGGACATGGGGAGGTCCTGTAGGACATGGGGAGGTCCAAATAAGTTCAAGGAGGTCCACAGAGTGATCCCGAGAAATGGTATCACCGCGAGTTGGAAGTGGTAACACTGAGTTGGCAGAGAATGGAATTTCCCGAGAGGGGGTTACATGGACCAAAGCAAAGAGGAGGTCTGAGTGAACACAAAAAGCTTCAAGAGGGTTCCGTAGGAACTCAGATGAACATGAGAAAGGCATAGGCCTGGGAAGGTTTTAAGCCAGAGAAGACCCAAAGAGGGAGGTTTGGATCTAGGGAGGTTTGGTCCAGAGATGGACAAAACTTGGACAAAGAAGGAGGATCACCAAAACTCCAACCACTCGACAAACCATCCAGGAACTTTTAGTTGAAGTTTGAGTTAGTCATCTTAAATCCATCCTAAAATTTCAAGTTAAGCTTTGAATTCTCATCAAAACAAAATGGTTCTTTTTATTTTGAAATCTTCAAAAAGACTCTAAAAACCAGGGTGTTACATTGTACATGAAGGCACATGGAGTAGCAAAGTTCCAATGTGATGTAAGTCAAAAAGGAAGCCATATCCAAGGCAGAGGGAGCCTAGTTTTCTTGGCAGGTGATCATACATCATACCTTGATAAGCTTCGTTGTTGTCTAATTAAAGGCACTGCCACTACATGCACTTGGGATGCACAGATTGTTAGATAAAGCACATTTAATTTCCAGATTTTAATCTGCATGTACACTGGAAGAACACTTATATAGAGAGTGTTAAACTACATGTCTCCTAGTGGTACTGGCAAAACTTGTAGACTAGCAAGTCTACATTTTTAGTTCTGTGGAGTATTTGAATGTACATAGAGATTTGTTATATGGAGTGTTTGAATGCCTCATTTTTTATTACAGCTTTGTTCTACGAAGCATAGATTTTAAGATTGATGCGAAGGCTACAAAATTGCTCTGTTTTGAAGTGAAAAACATATGTATGACTTTTTGTCTCCTATCATGAATCATGCAATAGATTTGTGCATAGTCATGCTCATCTATTCATCTAGTGATTTAGGTGTACATCCATCTTAATTTGCTTTGATGTATGAACTAATGCTCAATTCTTTGTGTTTTTTATACATGACGAGGATATAATAATCCTCATTTTATCTTTTATCTATAATTCTTATTATAGGTAAATATGATGTCATGTGGACCCGGAGTATACCCCTTAATGTTATGAGGGAAGAGCCTAATGGGTGGTCGTAAGTTCTTTTACGACCACCCCCATAGTCGTAAGTTATGCTACGACTATCCTATAGTCGTAAGTCTTGCTACGACTACCTCATAGTCGTAGGTTCTTCTACGACTAGGTCACCACGACCACCTTATGATCAATTAAACCTCTGAGACAAGTGGGCCTTATTGATTAAGGGATTCAAATAATCATCATCTGTTACTCTGCTAAGTAATGGCACGTAATACTCTATTATCTCCGTATATAGTCATTGAGCAATGTGGAGGAGTTAATCGCGGTGATTATTACCAACGTGCGCCCGTTACGGGATGTGATAAGGCGCCGCTTCACCTGGAGTAACTGCCGCTCCTTCACATACTATAAAAAGGCGACAATCAGAGAAAGGAAGGGCGGATCAATCGGGTCATCAGGAATACAAGCACTATTTGTAATAGTCTTAGTTTTTCCCCTGATTGTTCAGAATATACTCAATACCATACACACACAGGAGTAGGGTTGTTATTCTCTCCGGAGAAGGCTGAACTCATATAAAAATCCCGTGTCAATCTCTTCATGATTCCATTCTAGGAGACCCCAATCAAACAATCTTTACGTAAGTTCGGTTCTAAAACACCGACAGTTGGCGCCGACCGTGGGGATCTTCCGGTAATCTCTTGTCAACATTCTCTCTGTTTTCCAAATCTCATGCACTCATGGCAGGAGAATGGAACGAGGAGAACTGGTTCGACTTGGCAGATTATGCAGACGTCGACATGGATGCCGGTTTCGATTATGAGCCAAGTGATGACTCATCCGATGGTACTGCTGCCTCCGGTGATCTTCCCACGCATCCGAGAGACAATGTCACCGATGGAGTTGAGGAGGATCCTTATCCCCATAACAAGACGTCCGAGAGAGAATCTACCTCTCAAAGGACAAGGGTCAACTTGACCAGACCACACCCAGTGGACTCACAACACAACGAGTTTTTCCTCGGTGTCCGAGTCCCCCGAGACGGTCCGACTTGGTGAGGCAAGCTCGAAGCCACAATTCCAGACTTCACCAAAGATCGGTGATCATCTCTCTCGATGATATCAGAGACAGCAGGATCAAGCATGCTTTTCCTGCAAATTCGACCATCTCTCCGCAGGTCACACCTGTCGACGGAGACGATTATAACTGTAACACCCCAGTCTAACAAGGGCCTGGAATGCTACTAAACTAACAAAATTAACACAACTAAAGCAGAAAATAAAACTTCTAAATTTCGGCAGAACCTCCCCTGTATAGATAGCTATACCGAAGGTTCCAATAGACATATAACAAATCCATAAAGGAAACACTAAGGACAAGAGCATCTCAGGACTATATTCAGGTTTCAAGCATTTTAATCAAAAGATGATTCAAGATCATCCACGCTTCTCGACCAATCATAACGAGGAAGAAACCATCAACCACGACCACCTTCAATTATTACGGTTCATTAATTCTGATGGGTGGTAGGATCAAACTCTATTATCAAAATTTGTTGGAGTAAGTTGAAGTGAACAAAAGTGAGTGTCTACTCCTCCCAAAACGGCCATCGCAATCGATCACCTAAAAACAAACAAACAACGCAAGAGTGAGTCTCGAGACTCAGCAAGTACCTTGATTAAAGGAATAATACATATAACAACCATGATCATGTGAACCTCATTTAAGTGAATGAAATAAGCACGTAATCTAACACTTGAATGAATGGAATGAATGATTTGGACGAAGTGAAGGGACTACACACATGCAAATACGGTATTGCCGGTGACACACCCGTCGGTGTTCACCTAAGCCCGCATTTAACAAAATGCGGATCCAAGCCCCGTCTGAAGAACGCTTAAAGACGGTGTCCCAAACCGCCCACATTGGAATGGTGGGTCTTACGTGCCCATACCGAATTGATGGGTCTTATTTGATGATCCACTCCGTGGATTGAAACATGTAATATGGATGCATGGTATGACATATGAACATTGAAGTTACATGCTCTCTATTCATGGAAGTAACACAAATGGATTGAATACGAACTAGTAAATATTAACATGGTAGTTAGAAATACAATACCATCCCCAAGCATACAACATGTCATAATTATAGAAACACTAAGGTACTTGCCTCCGCTACAGGACACGTTAGGCAAATGCGGTGCTCCCAAACCTGAAGCTTCACCTCCTAACAAACAAATAACTGAAATAAGGATACGATGAACGCTACATTACTAAATAACATTCTACAATGCTTCTTCGGCGATACAATAATTAACTAGAAGCTCTAAAATGGAAACCAACGCAATCTGCCCTAAACCGCCCCTGGGCAGCAGCACAATAATCACCCTAACTCTTGATCTGGAACCCCGAATGAGGTGAACCCAGTTTCTGTGGACTCCTAACTGACCAATCTACAATACTCTAGTTGACAAGATAATTTAATTCGGCCAAACTAGAATGCTAACAGACATATGAACGCTCAGCACAGAAAAACTGTCTACAGAAAAATCAGCAGCGCTAAAATGTCCATAACTTTTAATCTATAACTCCGAATTGATCAATCTTTATCAATCCGGAAAGGTTATCAAATTACCTACAATAACCTAGTTGGGAGAAATCTCAGATTCTGCCAATTACAATATCATAATTTACGAATTATCACAGCAGTTTAAACTCGTCAGAATCTAGACAGCAGAAACTAAAACAGTGATAACTTTTGACTCGAACGTCGGAACTAGGTGCTCTCAGCGGCCACGTAAAGCTAAGAACATCATCTAACTTTCACTAAGAGATCACCATTCCTAATTCGGCCTGGATCTGAGCGAAAACGACGCTGAACAGAGAACCGAAAACTGAAACTGAATCCCAGCAGTAGGCCGAAAACTGGATCTGAATCACAGCTCTAACAAAGAACCCAAAACCCATCTCTAACAGAACAAGTTCTGAATCAAACATCAGGGATAGGAGAAGATACTCGGGAGATGACCTCGTGCCCTTCCTCCTTGGCTTGGCCGGCTGCCCAATGGAGGGGGAAGAAGACTGCTGTCCCTAGGAAGAAGATGGCCGGCTTGGGGACTTCAGGAGGGGCGCCAACACCTGGGAACAGCAGGGGAGATGGGGCGCCACCACCTGGTGGAAGAGCAGCAAAGGGGGCGGCGGCCAGCAGCAAATGGAAGTGGCGGCCAGCAGCAAATGGAGGTGGCAGCCAGGAAAAAAGAGAAGGTAGGGTTGGGGAAAACCTAGGGCAAGAACTTCACTCCCCACCATTGGATCTAAAGGCAGCCTCCTCCACCCTTGGATCTCAAGGCTACTCCCCCCATGGGCCTATTTGGTCCTCCTTTGGGCTGGTTGGCCAATGGCCCAAACCCAGGGTATTACATTCTACCCCCCTTAGCAGGATTCGACCTCGAATCCAAACGCGAATCTACAAGAAGGGAATCCAGGATTTGAAAAATTCAAAAACGAAGAACACTCACCTGAAGAGAACAAGTCCGAAATTGCTCAAGATGCAGACTCCGCCCCAAGTGGCCTCTTTCTCGACCGATGGGACCAAAGAATCTTGACGATTTCAAAGTCTTGTTCCTCGAGAACCCGCCTCGACTCATTTAGAATTTTCACCGGTCGAGACTCAAAAGTAAGATCTTGCTCCATTATCAAAGGTTCCAACTAATCATATGTTCTCGATCTCTCGTACTTCCTCAAAGATGGATACATGAAACACATTATGAACTCCTTGCATAGACTCTGAAGATCCAGACGATAGGCCAACTTCCCAATTAGGTACCACGATTGAAATGGCCCAACGCACTGGGCTAAGCTTCCCTTTGGTACCAAAGCGCACTACACCCCTGGTAGGCGAAACCCTCAAAAGAACTTGATCCCCCACTTCGAATTCCAAATCTCGCCTTCTGACATCTGCAGATAGCTCTTACAGCCGGCTCGGCAGCCTAATGATTCTTTCTAACCTCTGCCACTCTGGCCACAGTTTGTTGAACCCAATCGGGACCCAAAACTGCCCGCTCCCCAACTGCATCCCAGCACAACGGGGATCTACACTTTCGCCCATAGAGAACCTCAAACGGTGCCGCTCAATGCTAGCATGGTAATCTGTTGTTATAGGCGATTCTGCCAAAGCTAGGTGGTCTTCCCAGCCCCCCTTCCAAGAAATAACACAACACCTGAGCATATCCTCCAAAGGTTCAATGGTGCGCTCAGATCGACCATCTGCTTGGGGGTGAAAAGCGGTACTAAGACGGTTGCAGTGCCCAACGACTTTGCAAACTCTCCCGTAACTTGAGACGAACTTGGCGCCTCGATCCAAACAATGGTCTTGGGTACCCCGTGCAACCGCACTATCTCTCGCACATAGAGAGGAGCCAAATCGCTTGCTGAGTTGGTTGTGCGAATAGGTATGAAATGTGCAGACTTACTGAACCGGTCCACTATGACCCAAATAGCATCCTTCCCTTGTTGTGTGCGAGGTAAACCAACTACAAAATCCATGGAGATGTCATCCCATGGCCAAATTGGAACCTCCAAAGGTTGCAACAACCCTGCTGGTCGCTTATGCTCAGCCTTGACCCGCTGGCAAACTCCACAAGATGCTACATACTGAGCTATATCGACCTTCATCCTTTTCCACCAAAAACTCCTCTTCAAGTCCTTATACATCTTGGTCTCACCAGGATGTACGGTATATGGAGTACGATGTGCTTCCCTCATAATTTCATCTTTGACTTGAGCCTCCTATGGCACACAGAGGCGGCCTTTAAATCTCAACACACCAGAATCGTCAACACTGAAGTGGCCTTGTTTGCCCTCATCTAGGCGTTTCCTCACTCGCTGGAGCATCTGATCATGTTGTTGTGCCTCCGTGACTCGATCCGAATGGTCGACTCAAGAAGCAAACGAGTCTCGATCATCAAGGTACCCGCAAAGCAAAAGGAGATATCCATACGCCAAAATCGGCAATAAGACAACCGAGAGTAGGAGGTGTCGCCTTGCACTCAGGGCATCGGCACAACATTCGCCTTGCCCGGGATATCTTGAATTGTGAGATCATAATCTTTTATCAACTCTAACCACCTCCTCTGTCTCGTGTTCAAATCTTTCGGGTAAAGATGTATTTGGACTCTTATGATCGCGAATATGTCACACGATTCGCCGTACAAGTAATGGCGCCAGATCTTCAAAGCAAGAACCATCATGCCACTCTAAATCATGAGTAGGATAATTACGCCATGTTTCTTCAATCGCCTCGATGCATAGGCAATCACTTTGCCATCTGCATGAGCACACAACCGAGTCCAACTCTAGACGATCTCAATAAATAGTGAACCGCTTCCTGCTCGGAAGAGTAAGAACTGGGCGGTCACCAATCTATCTTTCAAAGTACAAAAGCTGCGCTCACACGATCGACCAATGAAATTTGACACCTTTCGTGTCAATTGAGACATCGGTCTAGCAATGGTTGAGAAACCCTCCACGGCGCCGGTAATAGCCACTAAACCCGTAAAACTCCTCACTTCCTTGACATTGGTCGGCCTCTTCCATTCTACCACTGTTGAGATCTTGCTGGGATCAACTGAAATGCCCTCTTGATTGATTACATATCCCAGAAACCCAACTTCAGAAATCCAGAATTCACACTTCTTCAGCTTGGCATAAAATTGGTTCTCTCTTAAAGTTTTGAGAACCAATCTCAAATGCTGACCATGATCTTTTTCTGTCTTGGAATAGATCAATATGTCATCAATGAATACCACAACGAAATCATCAAGGTATTGGTGCAGCATACTGTTCATGGCTTCCATGAAAACTGCAGGAGCATTTGTTAGTCCAAAAGACATAACCTTGTACTCATAATGGCCATACCTCGTAGAGAAAGCCGTCTTCTCGATATCTTGCTCCCGAACTCGAATTTGATTATAACCTGACTGAAGGTCAATCTTGGAGAATACTTTAGCTCCCTTCAGCTGATCGAAGAGATCCTCAATGCGGGGCAAAGGATATTTATTCTTCACAGTAGCTTGATTAAGAGCCCGATAATCCACGCACATACGCCAACTGCCATCTTTCTTTTTAGTGAATAAAACAGGCGCTCCCCACGGCGAAACACTACGCCGAATCATATCTTTGGACAAAAGATCGCCCAATTGCTTCTTCAACTCCTCTTGGAAGGGTCGTACAACCGGTATGGAGACATTGAAATAGGTCGAGTCCCCGAATAAGATCAATCCGAACTCCACTTTCACAACAAGCGGCATCCCAGAAGCTCCATAGGAAAAACATCAGAAACTCATTCACCATAGGAATCTCTTCAATGCGCGGTGAGGAATCACCTTCTCGTGAGAGACCAAAGCAATCCAATGGTTGAGGCCCAAGTCCGGGAAACAAAGCTAGCCAATAAGAACAAGGAATCGACGGGTGCCTTCGCCTTGGAACACTAGTTCTTCGCCGAACGGAGCTTGCAAAGTCACCGTCTTCCAAAAGCAACATATCTTGGCACGGTAAGTGAATAACCATCCATGCCTGCATTACGCCGAACGGTGACAACCGAATTGCCATAAGGTTAGCAAAGTGAAGTTCTCATCATCAATAGTGATAGAACAACTGGACATGCCATAGAGCTAGAAATAAGACCCCGGAGAATCGACTACCACAGACTCGTAAATACGCCGCAACCGCAACCCCGCCCTTCCAAAGAAACTCGAGAGACACGAAAGAATAGGTAGCCCTGAATCAAAGAGAACTAAAGCCTCATGCGAATCGACTAGCAATGTACTGTCACCACGCCGGACGCGACCCAAAGTCGCTGGAGTAGGCATGGCGTAAGCTCAGTGGTCTTGCCGAGCGAATCACGCACCGACACTCGAGTAGGGTGAACAGAGCTGCAGCAGAAACGAAGCGTCGGTGGTGCATTTTAACGGGTTCCAGTGAACCTCGCAGAGGTGCAGGAGTAAATGCCGCCAATGAGCCCATCTCAAGAGAATCGAGGTGCGAGAACAGCAGCTAGGGCATGAATCAAGCCCGAGGAGCACCGGAAATGACGCCGCTGGGGTGGCTCCCATTTGATAAGGCTTGCCGGATTCTCGCTTGCATATCGACAACTTGTGGCCTTCCGCCACACCGATTTACATGTCCTTTGAAAGAACACTCGATGCCCGGTGCTTCCACCACACCGAGGCATTTCATACCTTGACACAGAGGGTCATGATCCAAGGGTGGATGACGATGAACGTGGCGCCGATGAAGTAGACTGCCACTGCTGAACAAGACGAGCATGCTGATTCCCCTGAAACCTCTTGGGAGCGGGTCGCTGGAAAGACCCACCTCCCCCACCAAAACTCCGCTTCGACCACCACCGTAACCGCCAAGAAGGACAGGGGCCACTAGCGACCTACCTCACGAGAAGAAAGATCTCTCTCGGCTCCATTCTCCGGCTCGCCGACCACGGAGCTGAAATCACGCAGCGCCGCCCCGGAACGTGGCGATATTCTAATGAGGCCTGCGGAACCTCTTGGCCTTCTCCCGATCATCATCAGCCCACAGCGGGTACAAAGCGCATCAGATTGTTGAATCCACCTCGTGACTCGACAATCGACATCTTCCCTTGAACAAATGTCATCGGATCGCCCATCCTCTCAACAAAGGAATCCGGATAGAATTTTGTCCCGAATCGCTCCACGAATACCTCCCAAGTGACTAGTCTCGTGACCGGGTCCTAGCAGATAGAACCCCTCCTACCAGATATCGCCTTGGCCCTTCAGCTTGAAAGGTTACGAACCGCGCTTTCCGAGTGAAGTCATCTCTAAGGCACCAAACTGTCTCTCCATGTACCGCAACCAATCTGCGGCTGAACAACCGAGTACCGCCTGGCCGAAGGTGTCCAGACGAAGTAACATCCACTCGCGGAGACTCATCCTCGCCTCGGGATTTGCTAAAGAAGAAGCTCATAACTAGTGCAGTTGCAGCAGCAGTAGGGCTGCTCGCACTGCCGACGGAGCTCCCGGTTCTCCCTCCAAGATTCTCAATGATAGCAAATGACGCGCTCGAAGCCATGCCGGCCGTGGCAATGAAGCAACCCCTCGTGGCAAAGCACGGTGGTCTCCTCGGACGAAGATGAAGACACAGCCGGTTCGCGTCCACGACCACGGCCACGGCGATGGGACGATCACGACCACGGGCCGCTCCACGACCATTGCCTCTACCCCTCGCCATCTAAGAACACCAAAGCATAGAACTGAACGTTTAGCTTAACAGTATTAGAAGCACAGAAATAATTCAACAATTACTCAACGGATAAATCAGAACAATAGAAATACGGAAGTTACGAATTACCCATCCCACCTCATCATGCACAAAGGTGTCATTTTAATAGATTAATTACCAAGGACCTAAAGCCCGCTCGATACTAATCTGTAATACCCAGCCTAACAAGGGCCCGGAATGCTACTAAACTAACAAAATTAACACAACTAAAGCAGAAAATAAAACTTCTAAATTTAAGTGAGAACCTCCCTCAGATAGATAGCTATACCGAAGGTTCCAATAGACATATAACAAATCCATAAAGGAAACACTAAGGACAAGAGCATCTCAGGACTATATTCAGGTTTCAAGCATTTTAATCAAAAAGATGATTCGAAGATCATCCACAGTTCTCAGTCAATCATAACGAGGAAGAAACCATCAACCACAGCCACCTTCAATTATTACAGTTCATTAATTCTCGGATGGGTGGTAGGATCAAACTCTATTATCAAAATTTGTTGGAGTAAGTTGAAGTGAACAAAAGTGAGTGTCTACTCCCTCCCAAAACGGCCATCGTCAACGATCACCTAAAAACAAACAAACAACGCAAGAGTGAGTCTGAGACTCAGCAAGTACCTTGATTAAAGGAATAATACATATAACAACCATGATCATGTGAACCTCATTTAAGTGAATGAAATAAGCACAGAACGAACACTTGAATGAATGGAATGAATGATTTGGACGAAGTGAAGGGACTACACACATGCAAATACCGGTATTGCTGGTGACACACCCGTCGGTGTTCACCTAAGCCCGCATTTAACAAAATGCGGGGATCCAAGCCCCGTACGAAGAACGTTTCGTACGGTGTCCCAAACTGCCCACATTGGAATGGTGGGTCTTACGTGCCCATACTGGAATTGATGGGTCTTATTTGATGATCCACTCCCGTGGATTGAAACATGTAATATGGATGCATGGTATGACATATGAACATTGAAGTTACATGCTCTCTATTCATGGAAGTAACACAAATGGATTGAATACGAACTAGTAAATATTAACATGGTAGTTAGAAATACAATACCATCCCCAAGCATACAACATGTCATAATTATAGAAACACTAAGGTACTTGCCTCCCGCGTTGTGACACGTTAGGCAAATGCGGTGCTCCCAAACCTGAAGCTTCACCTCCTAACAAACAAATAACTGAAATAAGGATACGATGAACGCTACATTACTAAATAACATTCTACAATGCTTCTTCGGCGATACAATAATTAACTAGAAGCTCTAAAATGGAAACCAACGCAATCTGCCCTAAACCGCCCCTGGGCAGCAGCACAATAATCACCCTAACTCTTGATCTGGAACCCCGAATGAGGTGAACCCAGTTTCTGTGGACTCCTAACTGACCAATCTACAATACTCTAGTTGACAAGATAATTTAATTCGGCCAAACTAGAATGCTAACAGACATATGAACGCTCAGCACAGAAAAACTGTCTACAGAAAAATCAGCAGCGCTAAAATGTCCATAACTTTTAATCTATAACTCCGAATTGATCAATCTTTATCAATCTGGAAAGGTTATCAAATTACCTACAATAACCTAGTTGGGAGAAATCTCAGATTCTGCCAATTACAATATCATAATTTACGAATTATCACAGCAGTTTAAACTCGTCAGGAATCTAGACAGCAGAAACTAAAACAGTGATAACTTTTGACTCGAACGTCGGAACTAGGTGCTCTCAGCGGCCACGTAAAGCTAAGAACATCATCTAACTTTCACTAAGAGATCACCATTCCTAATTCGGCCTGGATCTGAGCGAAAAACGACGCTGAACAGAGAACCGAAAACTGAAACTGAATCCCAGCAGTAGGCCGAAAACTGGATCTGAATCACAGCTCTAACAAAGAACCCAAAAACCCATCTCTAACAGGAACAAGTTCTGAATCAAACATCAGGGATAGGAGAAGATACTCTGGGAGATGACCTCCAGGCCCTTCCTCCTTGGCTTGGCCGGCTGCCCAATGGAGGGGGAAGAAGACTGCTGTCCCTAGGAAGAAGATGGCCGGCTTGGGGACTTCAGGAGGGGCGCCAACACCTGGGAACAGCAGGGGAGATGGGCGCCACCACCGGTGGAAGAGCAAAGAAGGGGGCGGCCAAGAAGAATGGAAGTGGCGGCCAGCAGCAAATGGAGGTGGCAGCCAGGAAAAAAGAGAAGGTAGGGTTGGGGAAAACCTAGGGCAAGAACTTCACTCCCCACCATTGGATCTAAAGGCAGCCTCCTCCACCCTTGGATCTCAAGGCTACTCCCCCCATGGGCCTATTTGGTCCTCCTTTGGGCTGGTTGGCCAATGGCCCAAACCCAGGGTATTACAATAACCCGGACTTCCCCTACATGGAGGGGATTACTCCAAGTCGCCAGATGGTGTCTCTCGACGACTCCTCAAGCGGGGAGGCCTCGAGCGCAAGTGAGAATCATCAACGGGAGGTCTTCGTCCTTCCCTCGGATCAAGGTCACTCTCCTAGAGACCGAGATGGAGACTCTCCTAAAATCACACTGCGCCCCTCGTGGCAATGGCGGAGACACCACCATCAAGCGGACACGACCAACGCCTTCATGAACGCTTAGGAAATCCTCGACATTCTCGCTTCATTGAGGCAATCTCAAGAGTCTGACATGGAAAATCTTGAGGCAATTCGAAGGAAGAAGATTGAAGCTTGAAGCTCAGAAGAATTTGCCTGGGCACATTCAATATCAATCAGAGGAAGCTCGAGAGCTCCAGTACATCAATGACTTGCTCGAGAATCCTACTCAAGAGCTAGCCCGAGCGCCAGGCTACGACCTCTTCGTTGAAGAGATCGCACAAAGGCTTCGTAATACGATGCCAAGACTGGAAGCACCTCGCCGACATCATTCAGGAAGTCATAGCCATACGACTTCTTCAGCTACCAGTCGATCGAACATATCACCACGAAGGAATCGATGCAACAGTAAGTCGCGTCGATCTCCTACTCGGAGAAATGTCTTTCGAATGACTGATGATCAACAAGTTCTTCGGAGAGGTGATCGCTCACCACTCCGACATGAAAATCTGCAGCAACAGATGAACTACGAGGAGTATTCCCCTCCAAGGACCGAGACCTATCATAGGTCGGGTCAACCTGTTACCGAGCATCGTCGAGTACGACCACCTGATGATATTAACCCTTCTTTCCGCAAAGGAGGCGCTAAGAAGTCATTATTGGATGTCGAGCATTCTCGCCGATCTCGAGCATGCTCATTGCCACCTCGATTTCGACCAAAGGAACATGGAGAAGTTTGATGGTTCCCAAAATCCCATCAATTCCTTCAAATCTACTAGCAATTTGTCCGAGCAGCGGCAGGAGAAGGAGAGTGTAATGGCAAATTACCTTCCAAGCGTGCTCGAAGGATCCGCCGATCGTGGTTCTTGAACCAACCACTCGAATCGATTTACTCTTAGCAACACCTCTGCGACCTTCTCTCGGCAAATTTCCAAGGCACTTACAATCGCCCGGAAAGGAGGATGACTTGCACCGGATGAGACAGAATCGACAAACGAGACCTTGCGCCAATTCATCAAGCGCTTTAGTCGTTCAGAACTCAATTCGGAAGTTTCGATTCATCTGTCATCGGGGCTTTCAAGCAGGAGTCCGTAGTAGAAGAATAACGAAGACATTGCTTTAAACCCCTACTATACATTTTAACTCTTCGAGATGGCTGATCGATCGCCATCGCTTCTAAGGCGGTCGAGTGGAACAATACAATAGATCGAGAAGACAATACCTCTCGAGAGCCAAAGCGACATTGGTAAGAAGAAGGATAAAAAGCAAAAAGTCCAAGAACAAGGCGAAGGGTCAAAAACTCCAAGCCGCGGTTCCAAGGAGGTATTGGTCAGAATGATAAAGAGCCACGCACATCCAAGCGCACCGACGAGGCAAAGGTAAGCATACCGATCGGAAAAATGATAAGCCTATGTGGTGTCCTTTCCATAAAAGGAAGGGCATGACCTTCAAGAATCGCCGGTCTTCCAACGAAAGCTTGAAGACTACTACAACGGCAAAGGACCACTTCCCACTCTCGAACAGGTAGGTCAAACGAGTGGTCATAAATCTTCAGATGACGAAGAGGAGATGCCGTTCCAGGATCCGCAACACACCGTCGAACACATCTACGGGGGATCATCGGCATATGAATCAAAGCGACAGCTTAAGGCTGCTGAACGTGAGGTAAACTCCATAGATCCTCCTCTCGTCAATAAATTATCGAAGTAGTCGGAAGTCACCATCTCTTTCGAGAAGGGTGACTGCCCGATTCCTTCGACTCGACCAGGTCGATATCCAATCGTGGTCGAACCCACCATCAACAATTGTCGGGTCAATCGAGTTTTGGTTGATGGTGGTAGCTCGTTAAATATTTTATTTACGAGTGCTCTGGATGACATGCAAGTACCCAGGACCAAAGTAAGACCGGTACGATACTCTTTCCATGGGATCGTACCGGAATCTTCGGCCAAACCAATTGGTCAAGTTTCTCTTCCTTTAACATTTGGTTCACCAAGTAATTTCAGGACAGAGAAAATCTCCTTTGATGTGGTCAATTTCGATACGGCATATAACGCCATACTCGGACGACCAACTTTGGCAAAATTCCTAATGGCTACTCATTATGGATATCAATGTATTAAGATGCGAGTCCCAAAGGAGTAATCACAATCCATTGTGATAAGAAGATGGCGATACCGCGACCATCGATCCTCGAGATGGTTGGACAAATACCAACTCGAGAAGAAAGTCGACCTTCGACTAGCAAGTCGGCCTAAAGCTACACCAAAGCCGAACGACAAAGTCAAAGAGGTTCCTCACGACGCAGGGAGCCCTCGAGATCGCTCGCATCGGGATACTTCCGACCCCAAATAGGAAGACGCCTCATCACCTTCCTCCGAGCTAACGCAGATGTATTCACGTGGCAAGCATCCGACATGCCCGAGTCCCTGTGGAGGTGATCGAGCCAAAGCTAGCTTTACTACCGACAAAGTACCAGAAACAAAAATTGCGGAGATTTGCCCTCGATCGACGCGAGATGCTATTAAATCGAATTGATAAGCTACTTAAAGCAAGCTTTATAAGAGAGGTCAACCACCGGAATGGTTGGCTAACCTCGTAATGGTTAGAAAGTCAAACGGCAAATGGCGTATGTCGAGACTTTCTCGATCTTAATAAAGCTTGTCCAAAAGACGATTTTCCTTTACCTCGTATCGATCAGTTGGTTGACTCTACTGCAGGTTGTGAAATATTAAGTTTTTTAGATGCATATTCTGGATACCACGAGATCAATATGTGTCTAGACGATGAAGAAAAGACCGCATTTATTACACCATTTGGTATATTTTGCTATGTCAAAATGCCATTTGGTCTAAAAAATACCGGCGCTTCTTTTCAACGCTTGATGCAAGCAACTTTTTCATCTCAATTAGGCCGAAATCTAGAGGCCTATGTTGATGATCTAGTCGTTAAAAGCATCAAGAGACTTAATCATATTACTGACCTGCAAGAAACATTCGACAATCTGAGAAAACATCGCTTAAAACTTAATCCTGAGAAGTGTGTATTTGGAATCTCTTCAGGGAAATTGCTTGGATTCCTAGTATCTATACGAGGAATCGAAGCAAATCCCGAAAAGATAAAAGCCATTTTACAAATGCGCCCTCCAACTACACGGAAAGAAGTCCAGAAACACACTGGGTGCATGGCGGCTTTAAGTCGTTTCATCGCACGACTGGGAGAAAAGGGCCTACCTTTCTTTAAACTTCTAAGGAAACACGAAGGTTTTGAGTGGTCGAAAGAGGCAAACGCTGCCTTTGAGGATGTCAAGAGGTACCTTCTGAGTGCTCCCATTCGGTCTCTCAGGCCGGAAGAAACGCCTTAGTTTACCTAGGCGCCACGCCACAGGCGAGAAAGCGCAGATCGGTCGTAGAACGTGAAAATGTACAACGACCGGTTTACTACGTAAGTGAAGTTTTGCACGGACCTAAGGAGCATTACCCTCAGGTCCAAAAGCTTCTATATGCCCTCCTCATGTCTTCGAGGAAACTGCGGCATTATTTTCAGACGCACAAACTAGTCAGGCTTGCCCGAGTTTCCCTTGGGAGCGATCCTCCGTAATAGGGAAGCAATGGCGCGATGGCAAAATGGTCGGTCGAACTTGGGGAGTTCGACATCCATTTCGTGTCCCGAACGGCCGTTAAATCGGATCTTGGCGGACTTTGTCGCCGAATGGACAAATCTGAACTGCTCAGATCCCGATCTGATTCCCACGATCGATGGGCGATGTACTTTGACGGTCGCTTACTTTAAGTGGCTCGGGGTCAAGGTGGTCTGGTATCTCCCTACCGAGAGACCTTAAAGTATGCCATACAATTAAACTTTCGGGCCACTAACAACGTGGCGATCATCTGAAGGTTTGCTAGGCGGCATACGAAAGCAATGAAGCGCTCTCGATTCGCCGACTACTTGTGAGAGGAGACTCTCAACTAGTCGTGAATCAAGTTGGAAAAGAGTACCAGTGCTCTAACCCGATAATGTCTCGGTACTTATCGGAAGTGCGTAAGCTAGAAAAGCATTTTTTAGGTTTCGAGGCACAATTCATCCCTCGAAAGGATAATTTCCTCGCAGACCAGCTTGCTCGAATAGCTTCTTCCCGATCTGAAGTACCAAAAGGAGTCTTCTTGGAACAACTCCAGAAGCCTTCTCTGGTCGACGAACCAGAGACATCTCCTATTGAGACAGCCTCTCTAGAGTACGAGGATACATGGATGGCGCCCATCTATGATTATCTTCAGAAGGGTTCTGTACCCGAAGATGATCTCGAGGCAGATCGCTTATCCCGAAAAGCCAAAATGTATACTTTGGTTGAAGGAGTCCTCTATAAACGAGGTACTCATGCGATGCATTCCGCCGAGCGAAGGATTAATACTCCTTCACGACATACATGGTGGCATCTGTGGAAATCATGCTTCCTCTGAGCGGCTGGTTGGTAAGGCCTTTCGACAAGGTTTTTATTGCCAATGTTTTTTTACGATGCTAAAGAGTTGGTTAAAAGTGTGTCCAAAGGGTTTCATAGCGGCGAATACACCAACCAAATTTCGGGCATTACAAACAATACCTCTATCTTGGCCTTTTGCAACAGGGGTCTTGATATCCTAGGACCGTTCCCCAAAGCTCTAGGAGGTTTGAGTTCCTTTTGTGGCTATTGATACGTTCACAAAATGGATTGAAGCGAACTTGTGGATCGATAACAACGGAAGCGGCAAAACGGTTTATGATGAGATGCGTAATTACTCGATTTGGAGTACCGAGTCGAATAATTACAGATAATGGTAAGCAATTTTCGAGCGCAAAATTTCAAGAATTTTGCGACAATTTTGCGACGAGTTAGGTACCAAGTTGTGTTATGCTTCTGTGGCCCATCCCCAAAGTAATGGGGCAGTCGAACGTGCAAACAGCTAAATAATGAGAGGAATTAAGACTCGAGTCTTCGACTAGCTCATCAAACGCTCGGGGGCTTGGGTACAAGAATTACCCTCTGTATTATGGGCTGTTAAATGCGACTACCGATCGAGCTACAGTGAAACACCATTCTTTCTAGTCTTGGTCTTTGAAGCCATGCTTCCTCCTAACTAAAGATCTGGTCAACACGAGTGAAACATTCACAGACTCCAACCAGAACAACTTTGAGCAGATGATATTAATCTACTTGAAGAAAGGAGAAACCAGTTCTAATTAGTTCGGCAGTCTACCAACAAGCCCTGCGAAGATACTACGATCGTAAGGTCCAACCTCGCAGCCTTGCTGTAGGCGACTTGGTATTGAGGCTTTGCCAATCCAAGTCTAATCGGAACAAACTTTCTCCTAAGTGGGAAGGTCCTTACATAGTGGTCGAAGTTACTCGTCCAGGGTTGGTACGATTGGCAATGGAAGACGGCCAGGTTCTCTCGAATTCTTGGAACATCGACCAGTTACGCAAGTTCTATGTGTAACCAATCATTCGGACAATAAAGACTCAGGTTTTCTCTATCTCTATTGTCTTACTTTTGAGTAGTGCTTTCATAATTTTTCGACTATGTTTCAAACACCTAGTTTTCTTTACACTGGTCGAAAGGCATATAACATCACCTAGTCGAAGCCTCTCCTCTCTGCATGTGGTCCTGCCCACTAGAAGGAGCTTCCTAGTGTCAACTCGTTACTCGCTTTTGTTGCCAACACAAAGAACTCGGGTTCTATTTAGTCGAAATATTTTTGAAGGCCAACTCCTTTCACCTTAGATTATTTCTTCACTTCATTTTTGAAAAATATTCCAAGCAGAGTGCACTTTTTAAGATTTATTAAAATCGCCTTTGGTGTATTCGATTAAGCCTTAACTAAGTCGGAGGAAGAAACACATCTAGTCGAAGTCTCTCCTCTCTGCGTGGTCACGCCCACTAGAAGGAACTTCCTAGCATCGTTCGATTTCCTACTCGATACCGTGATGCAGACTTATTGAATCCTCCAAAGAAGGGCGAACGAATTTTTTGAAGCTCTCTGGATGTTTGTTTAACTCAAGTTGCTGTTCTCGATTTAATTAATCTAGTCGGAAATGGTGACATCACCTAGTCGAAACATTTCCTCTCTGCACGTGGTCTTGCCCAGTGGAAGGAACTTCCTAGTGTCGATTCGTTACTACTTTTTCGACCAGTGCATGACAATCGTGACCAAAAACTACAAGTTAACCAAACCTCTTTGTTTTCAGAAACCCTTTTTAACACTATTTGCTTAGTTTGTCTAAACAAACTAAGCAAATAGTCGGGGGCTAGGATAAAGTTATTAATTTGACTTCATTTCTTAGTCTTTCATTCGTTGATTATCTTTTGAGTTACTAACTACTCGACAAGATGATTTGTAGGAAAAAAGATGGATTATATAATACATCAACAAAAGATTGTTTTTCAGGTTTGTTACAAACTACTCTGAAGAGGGAGAACCCAGATTGCATCTCCTCCAAACCTTAAATGCCAACGACAGCATTTCTTCAATCGACGACTTGCTACGCTTGAGGCGATCGAAGTCGGCCGATTGATTGAACATTAAGGTCGGGTCATGAGCTTTAAGTTTTGCCAATGCATAACTTATCGCAACTTCGACCGCCCCTTTATCGATTGATTTGGTTGGTCTTCAGAGTGGTCACCAGTTCTAGCAAAGTCCCGACTTGTTCCCCAATAGTACTTACGTGAGCAGTTATCGTATCATCTTGAGGAGTTTTTCCCTCAGCATGTAGCTCACCAAGTACATTGTTCAGGAGCTTGACACTACTTTGAAGATTAATCTTCATTGTCTCCATCTCTGTTGGAGTGCAGTCGAAGCCTCATGAATTGTTTGTTTTCGACCGCTTGCTCTGAAAAGAATAAGACCGGTCAAGCAAAAATAAACTTCTAGAGGAAAAGAAAACAAAAATAATCATAGGTAAAAGATTTCCTTACCTGCTAATCGAGAATCCAATTTCTTGATTTCTTCCTCATGGGAGGCAACGGTCGCAGCATGCTTCTTCTCCCATGATCTAATCTCTTCCGCATTTTCTTTGGCAATGCGGATAATCTTGGCATAAATCATAGCTTTATCCCTGAGCTCATTTTCGAGACGTCCCAGTTCACGGTCCATTTCTAGAAAAGAAATAAGAGTGAAAAAAGGGAAAGAACTCGTAAAAGATTGTAGGTGAAGAGTTACTTACCTGATTGTCGGGATCTTAACCTCGTCGTTTCTTCATCTTTCTCTCTAGAGATACGAGAAATCTCGTGAATGACCAAAGTTTTATTTTGGACTTCATTCTGGCGCTTTCTCATATCATCTTCTTTTCCTAAAAGAAGTAACAGTCAGGCAAAGATCTAAAACATAAGCAGTTTTAAGTTCAGCACTTACTGTTTATCCTTTCCTGCACCTTTTCGGTTGTAGAGTTAGCTTCTTTAAGCTTCCTCAGGAGAAATTCTACTTTCTCCTGTAACTTTTTCGACTCCTCTTTTTGATAATCGAGCGAGTCGGCGGAGTCTTTTCATCATTTGTTTAACTTTGTAAAGGTTAAAAGTGGACATAAACATTGTTAAATCGGTTGTAAGCTTTCCTACAACTATTGATCCAGTCGTAAGTTCTTCTACGACTATGGATCTAGTCGTAAGTTCTCCTACGACTAAACATCCGGTCGTAAGTCTTTTACGACTAGCATATAGTCGTGAGCTTTTCCACAACAAACTCTGTAAGCACTATATAAGTAGTCAAGTCGAAAACGACTATGAAAAATAGTGACTTACCACCTCTCTGCTGCTTTGCGAGTTCCTCTTTCTGTCAGCGACTCTAGAAGTTGTCGATGATATTCACCGACAACGGCGATTTGCTCTATGGCTTTCTGCAAAAGAAAAGACAGTGAGAAATAAGAGAAGATTATACCTGTATGTATAAGTATCATCAAATACTTACACTCATGGTTGATCGAGCAAATATTGAGTAAACCGACCACAGGTGCTTCAAATTCGTCCACTCTCTCAACTTGGTCCCACCAAACCTTCTCAAGGCGTTCATTATCAAAAAGTGTTCCCTCTATTGGGAATGTCTTTGGGATGGGGGACTCGGTGGCGAGATCTAAAGGCAGAAGACCCCACTATGGAAGCAGGGCCAAAGAAATCAGAACAGAAGTTGAAGTATTCCTCATCTTTCGATTCTAAAATTGTAAATTCTCTTTGGGTACCAGGAAGGAAGTCTGCAACGATTTCCTTCCCCGCACGGTGGTCTGGTACATCACCACCTTGGGCAGAGGCTTCTGCGACTGCCTTTACTGGTCCCACGACCATATCAGTAGTCATGGCGGCTACCTCAGTGGTCGTAGACGCCACCTCAGTAACCACGGCCGCTGCCTCAGTGGCCATAGCTACAACTTCAGCGGTCGTGACAACCGCCTCAGGGGCCACAACTTCTTCCACAACCCGAGATGTGGATGATCCTTCGACCATCTCTGCTGTCATCTCTCCAATCGCTTGAGAGGCTGCAATGGGCTTCTCGATAGAAATCACTACGGGGGCTGAAGGAGTCGAGCTAAAACAAACAAAAGGATAGCAAGTCAAATTGTGGAAAGCAAAAGGTAAATATTGTTCTTACACTTTAGCTTGTTTCACATACCTCTGCGTCCTGGACTTAATCAAAAACTTTGGAGCCATCTTCCCGATGGAAGAATTCTTTGACTTCTTTTCTACAACCACGGCTGGTCATAGTTCAAGTTGGGGAATAGGTTCAGTCACGACCACGTCTGGTCATGAGTCTTCAACAGGGACCATCTCTCTGGTCTCCTGACTTTCCGGAGGGTCGAGATCGGTCTCGACCACTCCAAGAGCAGCGCTACCCTCAACGGTAGGCTCGACTGGATCAACGTTGTCCTTCACAAAAGACATAAACTCCTTCCAGTTCTCCTTTTCTAGTTGCTTGACAAATCTAGAAGTGGCAGAAACTGTGAAAGCTTTCTTATCATAATAAAAAGGTACCTTGGCCTTGTGGACTTTATGCCTAGGAGGTTCTTCGACCTCCTCGGTCTCCTTAGCTGCAGCCGCTCCAGTCTCGGCTTCCGTTGAAGACGTGCCCTTATCCTTACGAGCCTTGCGCACAAGAGGTTCTTCATCCTCCTCAATTTTAGCTGTTTCGACCTCGGCTATTGTTGCGAGCGTGTGTGCTGCAGATTTTGCTGAGGACCTCGTCGAAACAAAGGAACTTGAGCTTGATCCTCCCTTGTCGGCAACTCTTGTAAGTCGACGCCTTTTCGTCGGAGGAGATGAGCCCTTGTTCACTATCGCCCCTACGCCAATGGTTACCAGTTCGACCTCTTCGTCGTCCTGGCGATTTTCCATGCATACTTTCTGTAAAAAAAAAAAGAATCAATTGCTAGTCGTAAGTTTTCCTACGACTAGTACCTAGTCGTAAGCTTTTCTACGACATGTCCCTGATCGTAAGATTTTCTACGATCACTACCTAGTCGTAAGTTCTTTCTATGACTATGAAGTCCTAAGAATGAAATCAACTTTTGATTACCTCTAGGCACTCAACCTTTTCTTCTGCGGATAAAACCACAAGAATTTGAGGAACCGCCACACTAGGTGGCGGGGGCTTCTCACAAACAAGTTTGACTCGAACGTCAATCTCTGCTCAGGAAAGATCTCAGATAAAAAGCAGATAAAGATATTAATTAGACAATTTTGAAGAAGACCAAACTAAGAGTTAAGTCAAAAACTACTTACCTCCCTCGTAGTCCCTGGTCGGGTCTTTTGGCCCCGTGTACCTCCACATAGGAGGCACTCGTTTCTTCAAAGGACTAATTCGACGTGTGATGAAATCCTTCACCACATGCCATCCAGTCAACCCCTTTGCTTTCAAATCCTTGATGGCTTGAATATAGGGGGCAATTCGACTGATATCCTGGGGAGTCGAATCGCAGGAAGCTTTCTTTTGCATTCCTTCCTTGAAGGTAAGATCGCTGTCTTGGAGGTGACTTTCGGTAAAACCACCTCTTCCTCCTAACGGCCATGAGGACCGAGTGAACATCTGAATATACTCCTTCGACTTCCCGTCATGGAGCTTCAGACCACAACTTCCAGCTATCCTAGATTGTCGAGCCATTCCATAGAAATACTGAAAAAGCTCAAGATCCGCTGGAATTCCTGTCACGCCTCACAGATACACAAATCGCCAAGCATTGTGATGGAATTAGGAACAAAGTTCACCAATTCCACTCCAAAATGCTCAGTATGAGTGTGAGAAAGGGGGGTGAGCAGTAATCAAGACCACACTCTGTCGCCTAGAAGACGGGATTTGTTCATCCTCCCCGACGAGCCACTATCGCTGTCTTGCCGAACCACTCCACAAGAATGCTCTCGGGAATCTTCGGCTTTGACAAGGGCTTCCATCTTCGCCGTATCCATCTCCGACTCGGCCCATTCGGAGACTCTCCCGGCCATTTTTCTCAGAAAGAGGAGATTTTCGATTGAGTTGGTGGCGGAGAAGACAAGAACTTGATGAACAGTAGAAGAATTTGGGGAAAAGTAAGATCTTGAGTTTTACCCCCGATAGACATTTATAACCGCGTATCTTGAGCCGGAGGCGTGACATTCCAAGGGTCACCACCGTCTCGGGAACCGCTTCAACAGACAGGCTAACGGGCGTCGTTTGAGATTCCCCAGTGTGTCCGTTTGAGAAAATCAGGTTTGCTTTTACACCTCAAGCGAAATTACTTCCTTGGTTAGATTTTTTTCAACCAAAGGAAACAATAATCGGAAAGTTATTTCTTCCGATCACTATACTACGACCACCTCGTGATCGTAGGAATGCTTTTACGACTACTTGATAGTCGTAAGTAATCTTCTTGACCAAGCATATTTCTGGTCAAAGTAACATACAATAATATCGAAGAGTTTTTCCTTCGACTATCTTTCTACGACCCTCACGTGGTCGTAAGACCATCCATAACTCCTTTACCAAGTAAGTTGCTTTCACTTGAAGCTGGGGGGCTAGATGACGAGGATATAATAATCCTCATTTTATCTTTTATCTATAATTCTTATTATAGGTAAATATGATATCATGTGGACCCTGAGTATACCCCTTAATGTTATGAGGGAAGAGCCTAATGGGTGGTCGTAAGTTCTTTTACGACCACCCCCATAGTCGTAAGTTATGCTACGACTATCCCATAGTCGTAAGTCTTGCTACGACTACCTCATAGTCGTAGGTTCTTCTATGACTAGGTCAGCTACGACCACCTTATGATCAATTAAACCTACAGACAAGTGGGCCTTATTGATTAAGGGATTCAAACAGTCATCATACGCTGTTACTCTGCGAAGTAATGGCACGTAATACTCCATTATCTCTGGTATATAGCTATTGAGCAACGTGGAGGAGTTAATACGCCGGTGATTATTACCAACGTGCGCCCGTTACGGGATGTGATAAGGCGCCGCTTCACCTGGAGTAACTGCCGCTCCTTCACATACTATGAAAAGGCGACAATCAGAGAAAGGAAGGGCGGATCAATCGGGTCATCAGGAATACAAGCACTATCTGTAATAGTCTTAGTTTTTCCCCTGATTGTTCAGAATATACTCAATACCATACACACACAGGAGTAGGGTTGTTATTCTCTCCGGAGAAGGCCTGAACCTGTATAAAAATCCCCGTGTCAATCTCTCTGCATGATTCCATTCTAGGAGACCCCCCGAATCAAACAATCTTTACGTAAGTTCGGTTCTAAAACACCGACAATACATAACTTGTTTTCTAATGTCTTGAGAAACATATCATTTTTGCACATAGATAAGTACCTACACAATTCTGAATGTTTGCATCAATGGGCATGCATGTGTATATCCAATGCTTGGAAGCTAATATTTCAATATTGATTGTATTGAACAACATGATGAGTTTTGTACCATATTTTTTAGATTGTCTTTATATTGCTTTGTGTCATGCTTTGAATTAATTGGATTGCTGTTAACCTTCTATATTTGCTATCTTTGCAGGACTTTTTTCCTTCATGTCAAGGATGGCTAAAGCTTCGGAACCATCTTTGGTGATCACAATGCCTTTAAAGGATGGCAGTAGTCCTTGACTTGGGATTTATCTACATAAAGATACAAGCTAAAGAACTATTTCTCAGACAGTTTAAGTTGGATGTGTGTGTGTGTGTTGATGGAAGTTTAAAATTGGATGTGTAATGACTGCATGGATGTTCCAGTGAAAGCTTAAACTTGGATACATGTGGTTCTGTTTGGATGTGTGGTTCATTTCTGATTGGCCTCTGTAAGGATTGAGCCTATATGTGGATTTTGTTTATTTATTTGCTTATAATTTCCTTTTTTCTGATGGGCATAGAGGCGAGGGTTTATTTTGGTGACTTTTTTTCCTGACCAGAAACCAACATGAATAGGTCTCGACACTAACTTTGACGCTTGTCAATTTTCCTAGCATCCACCGTTAGGGTTTCCTGTCGGAAAATATTTTCCTGACGAACAACCGTCGAGCATTTTGAATTTTCGGGTCGCTCTACTCCTGACACATATTGTCTGACAATTACTCGTTAGGAAAATATTTCCTCACATTTACTCCCATTTTCTTCACGGTTTTCACCCATCACGATTGATCTGTTCTCTAGTAGTGTCTTTTGAAACTTAAAAAATGTATGGTAGAATAAAATGTAGAGAAACTACAGGGATTTGCATTAGAGGCATGCATCCATTGATGGATCAAGATCCAACGCTTCAAATTGGTTGTAGAGACTGTTATAGTGTTCACATAGTACTTCTACAATATCAATAGCATCCATAGCCTTCTATTTTAGATCCAATGGTTGGGTGGCTAATGCACCACACTGTACCATGGTGAATTTTGTTCCTCAATACAGAGGATTTCTTCCCCTCCCCTGCTGCTTGAATGGTGTGTTTGACTTTAATCATTCCATGTCACACTATAGTCAACTGCTGCCCACCACTAATCGACCATCATCCACCCTAATTCTTGGGTATCTGGTGAAGCCTACAATCCTAACATCCTAACTAGAGTACAAACCTTGAGTATAATCAAAGGCTAAAAATATTAACCATCGAGATGTATATTGTAAAAATAAACGTTCCCAATGAAATATAGAGCCGGTAGGCAACCACCTCTGTAGTTATGACTATACCAATCAAGTGCAAATCTTGGGGTCCACCTTTACATATATGCGAGTGCACCTCACCTCGATAGGGACATTGTGAGGTTGCAGTTTTATCTTGGTCTTCATATATTTAGGCGTGACGTCCCGTGTCATTATCCCAGAGGGTAGTCACACTTAAGCATATGGATTACTATTCGTCTACCCGGTAGGACACCGCTCCGACGAATAGTAAGTCTTACCAGAGTCAGCATAGTAGAACAATAAGATAGAAACTGTACTTTTTTATTCCAGTTAGCCACACAAAGCTATGATTCTTACAAATAGTAATTTACAACTACAAATATAGGACCAAGTCCATTCCCTTGCCTTCCTTGCTCCATCAATCTTCTACTCGTCCCATTCATTGAAAAGTTGCCCATCTCACCCTGATTCTCGTAGTCAACACTCTCGCCTCCTGCGGCCTCTTCGGTACCAGTGTGTCCTTCGTCCCACTCAGGATAATTCCCGACCGAACTAGGATCTACAAAGGAGAATACTAACAAGGTTGAGTACAAAAGTACTCAATAAGCATTAATAGCAAAAGATGCACTATATGACTTATCTCTGTTCATTATCACATTTTCTATATTATTTCTTTTCTGAAAATAACAACTCATTAAAATATTAAGTGGCAGATTTTAATACTGAAAACACTACTTGTCACTCGGAGTGAAGATAGACCCCTAGTGGTTCCCGTAGACTCCAATCCAGGAGACTGACATGAATTCATGATTTTATTTAGCACTACGCAGGCTTGTACCACTTTACCCATAGCTACTCTGAACTCTCTTTGAACTAGGTCCACCTCATTTCCTTTGATGCGACTTCGAGTTTAGAATACAGAACGTTTTCTAGGTTACGTGATTAATTTCTCCACCTATTACTTTCCGTTGGTGCTGACCTTGTCATCCACCGAGTTCTAGCAATGTTGGTTAGGGCAGATTCTATCCTGCACCCCAACACTCCACGTTAGCGCTATAGCGCCTTGGATCCCCCACTTCCGGTCTTCTCCTCACGGTTCTAGGTTCCATCACCTTCACACATATTACTTACCTACTATCGAGAAAATAATTACGTAACAAGGTAGCATTTTCTGTGCGCTGAAATAGGAAAATGGTTGGCACTTAAATATGGTCTCTAACCGAGTAAGAATTTTGTTTGTCCTTATATAATAACCATATGTAAAGGGGTCCTACCTTTTCCCCTATCTCTATCTTGCCACGGGCCCCCTTTACCATCCATATAATTATTATCTCTTTCCTTTTTCTTATCTCTTTCATCTTTATCTTAATCATTCGATTTGATTTTTAGAAATAATTTTGATGCAATACATATATGATACAACAATATACGGTTTACATTTAAGATAATTATATTTATGTTCAAGAGGATAGCTTGCCTTCGTAATTGGAGAAAAGATTGGCGTCGAAGAATTCCTGGTCAGCTACTCCTATCGGTGCTGGTTCGTCCTCTGTAATTATGCGATAGCATGAATAATACATAAATAAATACTTAGTTAATTTTGGGTGATAGTAAGCCTATATAATGTTAGTGCATCCTCTTTTGTTAGCGTATTTTTAATTTAATAATATTTTTTGGATTCCTTGCTAAGTTAGCACTCCCCAAGTGTGGTCATTCTACGGCCTACTTGCTCTAGGGTCGAAGATGCCAAACCAGCGTTTTAATCATGTGAAAAGAACTATTACACGCCTTTGTATGGAATTACACTTATTTGGTTTTCTCCGGGTATGTATACCTATCATTTCTTCCCGAGTTAAACTCGGGGCGACCTTAATTTAATTAATTTAGCACGATTATTATATTCTAACTTGCCAGATTATTTGCTCAATATATACAGGTTTGCTACGCCTGCAAACTCACTTTCTGCTAACAAGTTTTACAATATTAAATCTTATTTTAATTTACTGTGCACCCAACTAATTTAAGACTGATCACCCCTAGGTGACCTAATTAAATTGTTTGGTCGAAATTACACAGTGACAAAACTTCTTAATTTTACTGCTAACCTCTAGAGCTACAAATAACACTTATTAAAATCCGCTGCAAAAACCACATTTGTTTCGTAATTTTTCTTACATTTTAACTTCCTAACCCTAATCCCACCTAATCTCTCTTATTCTCTCTTCTCTACTCATTCCCATCCATTTAGTAAAATCTGAGAGCCTCCTAGAGCTCCTTCCCCATTTTATCTTCTCCATTTCTCCTCCTTTGTCATATATATCTCCTCCTCCTCCCACTAGGATCTTGCTCCTTCGGCGTCGCCTACCTTCCGCCTACCGTCCCCTCTAGCTCCTCCTCCCGGCCGTCATGCCGCTCGCGCCTTTGGCCCGCCCCACCTGCCCGTGCTTCTCGAAACCTGCGACTTGCTCCTCCCTCGGCTCGCCCTTTACTTTCGGCTCGGCCATGCTCAGGTTCCCTATGCCCCACTTTGCTCCCAGACGGCGGATGGCTGGCGCCGCCACTAGCTCATGCCTCTCCTGTAGCCGCCTCCTCAAGCTGCTCGGCCGGCATGGCCTCGGTTGGCGGCCGTGCATAGCCCCTAGCTCAGCCCCAACCTGGTCCGCTCCTTCGTCGGCCAGCTCGGCTTCCCTATGCGGCTTGGGCTCGCATCACTAGTTGTGTGGGTGAAGGCCGAATTGTTTCCCACCTTTTTGTTCTTTGTTTTACCGATTTTTAGTGCTAGAGATTGAATCGAGTCCTGATGCTAGTGGATTTTCATGTATGCATGTTCATGGTGATTGATTGTGTCGGACCCGAGATTAACACCCCAAATTCTCTGTGTATTTCTGAACAAGTCCCATGATTAGTAGCTAGTTCATACAGTAAACAGATATGGTAGCATCCATAAATCGCACAATTATATTAATAATCAATAGAGTTTATTACAAAAGAGGCTTACAAGCCAGCGATGAAAGAACACATGAAAGAGCGAAGAAGTAGTGGAGTCGGTGATCATCACAAGCAATCGACTGGGGTAGTAGCCTAGTCGTCGAGATCCACACCAGTAGCAAAGTCTCCTTCTCCTCTGAAATTTATTTGCATAAAGCAAGGATGAGCACAACTTCCGTGCTCACAAGTTACACCCAATAAAATACATGTATGGATGTAACAAAGGATGGCTTATATGGTTATTTGTGTAAAAGCAATATTTGACAATTTAAATACCATACTAAGTTCAAAAGCTCAAATTTTACAATAACTAAAATTGAGTTTTAACTGAATTAATAAAGCTGGTGTAGGCACCAACCTAACACTAACATCAACACGGGCACCAACCCAGGGCTTCAACCCATAACTTTCTCATGGACACCCATCCATATCATAAATTGTTTTATAAAACATTTTGGAAAACAAAATCAAAGTCTAACTTCAGTGGTTTTGCTAAGCATGTCCATGACCGTGGACGCGGCTCTTCGACTAGTTTTCTACTCTACAGAGTTTGTACAGCTTTACCCACAAGAGATAATCAACTTGTACTATCCGCCCACACACTTTCGAAGGTGTGCGACTAAGAGATTATCACGAGGACTTTACAATACGCCATTCCAAAGAAGTTATGCCTCGCTAAGGTTTTGCTTCCTTTGGACTAACCATCCACCGACTTCAAGCCCCTTCTTGCGCCATGTGGGAATACATAAAAGTAGGTCATTCTGACACCCACACATCAACATGGCACAGCCACGATGGAATGTTTCAAATTAGTTAGCCAAGTCTGTCCCATACCAGACTTGTGGTAGTACAGTGAGGCGTAGCAAAATACACTCGAAGACCGGTCCTTAACTGACTTGGGCAACTTCCAAAAACCCTGGTCTTAATCCAACTTAGATTAAGCCCGTGCATAAACCTGCACCCACCAACCATCCAATTTTTCCTAAGCCCAAACCATCATTTTATTTCATTTTTGAAAGCATTTGTAAACTCCCATGACACACCAATGTCATGGATACAATTAAACAACAATTGATTTTTGGTGAAATCCCCAAATCAAATATTTCAGTCTATGCATAGCTAAGCATATTTTTTCTCAAAATGACCCCAGTTCATACTATTTTATCAACTAGGTTTTATCTAGGGTGACAATAGGTTTGATTCAATGTCAACATGGGCATTACAAACGATTTAGGCATAACTATGAATTTAAAATAGGAATTTAAATTCTTGAATAAAAATAAGCATGCAAGAATAATTTAAAATAGAATTTAAATAATTTTAAATAATGGAAATAAATATGATCAAAGATGTAACTTGCCTTGCTTGATTGGTTGTTCTCAAACGACGTTGAAATCTGACTTCCGAGGTTGTCGAAATCTATACGCGAAAATAAGCCAAATGCAAACAAAATTCGAAATAGAATTCAAATAAACTCCAAATTAAATAATTTTAGTTTAGTTAGCTAGATCTTGAATTGAGATGAATTTATAAATTTGAATCGACGAAATCGGAGTTCGTATGAAGGAGAACCACTACAACACAAAAGCCCTCTAGATACACCTATTTTATGGGTTAAAGACGTTTTCAATCATCTCTATAGCGTCGTAGAGTCATTTTTTGTAGAGTGTCTCTAGAGTGTCTCCCCACGTACCATGTCAAAGATCGTAGAGACGTATTGTTAAGCGCGTCTACAATGATATGAGTCGTTTAGATTGCATCTTTACAATCTTGGAGACGCTTTCATATTTGCATTTCCATATCGTCTCTACTCTCCCTAGTGACGCTTTATTGTGTGCCAAGACACAGATACGCATTCATAGACGTATTTAGATTGAGTTAGAGACGTCTATTTTTATTTTGTTCTATAGAAATATTTTATCACTAGTTAAACTACAATGATTCAGAGGATATAGTATCACATATTTTCATAAGAAGTTTAAGATCTTTGATAAAGCTATTTCAAATGTAGAATTACATTGTCGATATATAAAAAAAACAGAAGAAAAAAACATAGATACTCCGTTGCAGACTGAATCAAGTTAACAACTGAATCTAGCATCCACATACAAAGGTGCAAACACACCGAAAAAATTTCCTACAAATCCTACATCTGCCGACGACCTTCAGCTCCTCAGACCAAGGTAACATTGCCTTTGTGCTCTAGTGAACAATGATGGAATCTTTCTAGCTCTAGAGGATGCTAGAATTTATAAAGACCTCAATTTTGAATATCAAGTTCCCTTTCTCCACGTCTTCAATCATTTCAAGGTACTCTACTACACATCTTGCTGCAACAACATTGTGGGGACTAAGGGTGACAATCGTTCCATAGCAGAATTTTGCGCATATTTCGAACGTTTTTGCTCCCCAAGAAAGCCATCTATGTGGACCTCATCCGTCCCATCCTCAGTGGCCTTAAGATCTAACCTTTGAAGCTTGCTACTCTTGGACAAAAGGGGAAACTGCATATGACAATCAAATCAAACATAAATTGTCAGTCATGTTTGTTAATCAGATATTGCTCTAGATATGAGTTATCACCAGCAAGAAAATAGAAACATCTATAGGCAATACATATTCAAAACATCCACAAGATTCAGACATTGAAGTTTTTTTTCTAAAAAAAGGAAGATTCACATTTATGATTGGACTATTCACATTGATCCCACAAGATTCTTTACTTGATAGTGTTTTCGGTTGAGCGATTGTCCTTTGAAGCGGTTTGATACTTTCAATGACAAAGCTTAAGAACTATTTCACACCTAGTAAACTAAGCTGCGAAAGGTTACTAGCGAGAGCATACTTGTGACTGAAAAGGGTTAAAATGATAACATCACACATCGGCAAAAGCCATATGATAAAAAAAAAATCTTTGAAAATAGAAACATCCAACCTTCTCTAGTGACACCAAAAATCCTAAGTATAGTTGTAGAACCAGATGAGTTGGGAAGCAATTCTTTGTGGCTGTCACCAATAACATAAACTATCTCCAGCTGCTAAAAAGCTGGAAAATCCGACAAAAGGAGAAAAGTATCCTAATAAGATCAAGACACATATCCAACAAACAGCGTCATACAAATTAGATTTAACAAATCAGCTAGGAGACTGTGTTATGACAAGCAACACTAACAAAACAGAACCATCACATAATTAGCTTGTCTCTTGAAACAATTCTTTTTTACCATCATTATATCTGTCATTTCCTCTTTCCTCCCCCCATGTAACTAGTGATATTATAGAAAAATCGAACAAACAATGCAGCATGTACAAAGGTTCATGAAGCAATCCACGAGTTTTAAAGCTCATCGTGATTCAAAGTTTATATCTAAACAAGCGTAAGCTTGATGACTAATAACCATTTTGATGAAAAAGTCCACTCGAACCCAATTAAAAAGCTTTAAACTTTAAGTAGTCTCTGAGAAACCCAATCGATGGTCATACACTCGAACAAATCAAGATTTCAATCCAAAATGATAATGATGCACCCATCTTCCATATAAAGAGGTTCATCATTAAAAGTTGCCTCCATATCTGTTGCCACGGTGTTTGGCAAAGCCTTGATTAGAAAGTTTGGATGTGGCGGAGGTGGCGACCTCTCCTACTAAATAGGAACCAATCTTTAAGAGAGCAAGAAGAACGCTTGACCATCTATCTTTGAAAAGAAAAACACACATAAAGTGTACAATTTTTAGATTACAAAATATCATATATTAAAAGGAAAAGGGAACAGAAAAAAGGAAATCCATTTGCAATTGCTTTGAAATGTAATATATGTATGTTCTATATTCCAATCTATCAATACATGGGTGTTTACAATCAACAGCTATACTACAGTTAATTCTAGAGAAGGAAGTGACAAGGGATGATTTACCCTTTTTCCCCCAAAAATCAGTCATTTGTGGCAATCTTTCATGCAAAACTTCGCTGTAGACATATTCAACAATTTTTACAACTACTAGCTAATGCAATATTCCATTTTCTACAACAGGTAACTACTATAGGATGTTGCAACAGATATACAATAATGTTCCATTGGAAGAACATGTAGTGCAACATTTTAACAACTACCTCTACATCTTTGCAACTATACATTATAGACCACTCTTATTTTATTGCAACATGGTTTTTGCAGCTACTACAGTATGTTCAATTTTAACTATGGCAATAGTTTATTGAAAGACAACTAAGACAAGCGTTTGTTTTCTAGCAATTCCCTTCAGAAAAATACATATAACTATTTAAAAAAATTCATTGGGTAGCCAATTTATGAGCCAAGGAAAAACGTTCGCACCATAATAAGTTTGAAAAACAGCCCATCTCTGTTTCAGAAGAAAAAAAAAGGCAAGGAGCCCATCACATAATGGCCGATATAATTTGCATCTACTTATATGCTTCAGAGAGTAATAGCATCACTCAAAACTTGTAAACATGATAATACTAGTTTACATGAGTCCATGGACAATTGGCTTTGTATAATTTATTTGTGATGATCTGTGTTGACACTCCACTTCATATCACCACCCGGTGAAATCTTTCAATCCTGAGGGATGACTCTAATCACGGTGGTCCAGCAAAGAAACTGTTTAAGAATAATCTGTGTTATGTGTTACACTATTTAGAAATACAAATAATTTGAAATACCACGCTGCTTATTGTGCACTACTTGAATTCAGCCTCCGAAGCTGTGCGTGATCTTTTTTTTTATGTTGGTCAAGTGTTTCAGAAAGGATAAAAAGTTGAAGTAAAGGTAGAGAGGAGCAGAGATTTTTTTAGGTTGGTAACATGGACAAGAATGGCATAAACAAGATGAAGTTGCGGCATAGAGGAGCAAAAAGATCTTCTTGCAAAGATGTATATTTGTATAATGGCATGGGACAACGTTTGTTGGTAAAATCATATCAAGTGTAGTTTTCGATTTAAGCAAATTAATTTTTCCGCTAACATTGCATCAAATTGGTTTGCATCATATGTGACATGCAATCCATGCCTTAAATAACTTACTACTACCTGATCTAGTCTACCAAGCTAGTGTGCTCAAACATACAAAGATTGCAAAACTAGTACGACAAATTCCCTTTCTTTGCAATGAAATTTGGTGGTTGGTATTCGAACAAGGATTTACAAAAGACAAGCTTTGACAAAAGCGAGGTAGTAGCGAGATCTTGGCGTGTGTATTTACCTCAAGAGATGATCCAATCTGGTTGGTCGAGTGCCGTGACGCGAGCTTCTCTGAATTTTTCACCTTGTGCTAGCGGTGAAAATCATTTACGCTCACCGGTGGGCCAAGCAATCCGTCGGCGGTGGCGGCGCGGCTGCTGATGACGAAGAAATACCCCACCCACCCAAGTCGAGACCTCGGAATGACATAAGAATAGATCGGGCGATGCGGGTTGGGGAAGGGGCCGTCTCGACGCGGTGCGGGAAGCGGTGAGGCGAGGTCGATGGGGAGGATGGGCGCTTCCAGGGAGGCGGGGCGTGAGGCCCGTCCGCGTGGAGCGGCGGCAAGCACCGCCTCGTCCTCCCCAGAATGGTCTCGTCTCCAGGAACACGTCCTCATCCATCATGTCCTCCTCCTCCGCCGACGCACCCACCCATGGCGCGGCTCGGGTGCCAGGCATGGGGTGGGCCCGCTTCGTCGCTGCCTAGGAGGGCGCTGGGGGCAGCGCCCCATTGCATGCCATCGTCCACTGAGCTCATCATGGAGGCGTGGCGAGGAGGAAGCGAGAATAGAGGCTCGGCGGCGGAGCTCTCTTCTCCGGCGCCGGGCCTCCCTACTCGCCTCCGCATGGATCCAACACCCTTGGCCTCCGTGCTCGCCTCGGCTACCGTACGCCCGCCCTAGATCCGGTTGCCGCCCGCTCCGAGCGCCACCTAGAGTTGCCTTGCACCGGATCCGCTGCCGAGCGACACCCTGTGCCGCCCCGAACCCCAGTTGATATCCGATGTCATCCTCTGCTCCACGCGCCTGACGTCACCACGAGTGGCTGCCCACGAACTTTGCTCCGCCCAGTTGCCCTCGAGTTCCCACCAAGCCACCACGCCGGGGGTGATGTCGAAGAAGTGGGGAGGTGGAGAGACAAGCGTGGGAGGTGGAGAGATTGGTACGCCGAGAGATTTTGTGACGCCATATAAAACGTCCTAAGAAGCATCTTTATATATGAGGTGTTTCTTGGTGTAGAGACAAATATAAAAGCGTCAAAACAAAAACGTTTTTACGTGATAGTTTATTGTAGTGAACGAACCCCGAGAAGTTTACAATTCACATGAAATGATGAATAAAGGATTTTCAGAATTTGGAATTATTCTTGTGAAGGAAAATCGGATTAATGACGGTTGAAAGGAATGGCCACGTCAGCGACGCGTGAGCAAAGGGAGGTGAGGTGGCTGTGACACAGTGGCACCATGTAGGCAAAAATGGCGACGTGGCCGTGAGGTGGCAGTGCCACGTCGGCTTAAAGCCGGTGGTAGCTCGGTGATCACCTCGCTGGCATTAGGGGCTCCAGCGAGAGGTGCGGGTGGTACCATTCACACAAGGGTGACGAGGCGATTCTGATGCTTACCTCCTCGGCGAGAGAGTGATGGAGAAAGGCTGACGGTGAGGAGTATTTGCAGCGATGAACGTGGGCTTGCGGCGGTGATGGCGATGCGATGGGTCTCTGGCGAAGGCAAGGTGCGCACCGAGTCGGCGTCAACGCGGCGATGCGAATGGTGGTGAAGGCGGAGGCGGGGCGGCGACAATGGCAGCGCTAGAGGCGACGGTGTCTCTTGGCGGCCGGCGGCGAAAAACCTCAAATCCGACCAGGTGGGGGCGAGAGAGGAGGAGTGGGTGGTGGGAGCAGGACAAGGAAGGAAGGGGGCGCACCATGCCTCCTTTTACTGGGGCGGAGGAGGCCGGTAGAGGGAGTTCGTGCGTGCGGATCTTGTGACGGCCATGGCGTGATTTCGGCGAGCGTGTGCATGAATTGAGGAGGGTAACCACTAGCGAAGGTGCGACGTGATAAGGGGAATTTGTTGCGCAAGAAAGGGGGCGAGAATCTCGGCGGAGACGAGTTCTTTGCGGGCGGCAATGGCGACCGGGCGTGGCGGCGTGACAAAGAAGAAAGGAACGGGGTAAGAAGGAAGATGAGCGGGCCCACTGTCGGTGACAGAAAAAAGAAGAAGAAAGGGGTGGCCTTGCATCGGCCGTTAGATTTTAATCCGGCGATCACGACGGATAGAGGTGGTGCGCGGGGAGCGGGCCGGTTCGGTTGAAGTGGGCCAAAAGCGAAGATGGGCCACACGAAAGGAAAAAAAAAAGGTTTCGGCCTTTTTACTGCTTGCGATTTTCAAAAGCTTTATAGAATTAAAATAATTCGGTTAAATTAAAAAGGCTTTAGAAAATAGCAAAAAGAGTCCAAAATTCTAGAAAAATTCACGAAATTCCTAAAGTTATTTTGGACTTAATAAGATTATTTCAATTTAAAGTTGGCTTTTAATTAGCAAATAAATTATTTTGGCTTTAAAATATTTAGGAAAAAGCTTTTAAAATTTTGAGAAAATTCTAGAAATTAATTTAATTTTTATTTTCCAATTTTAATCAAATAAAACTTCAATAAATTTTCTTTTTGACTTTTAAAACTTTAGAAATTCAAATAAAGCAATAAAACTCTTTCAAATTTCAAGAAATCCAACAAAATAATAACTTTATTTATTTTTATTTTGGTAACAGAACTTTGGGATGTTACAAACTACCCCCCTTAAAAGGAATCTCGTCCCTGAGATTGAGAGAGGCTAGATAAGCTAGGGATACAACGTTTTCAAGCTGGAGTTATGCATCTTGCTTCTCATCGAGACGGGCCTAAGAGGTGATGTTGTCTGAGGCGTCCTCTTCCATAATTACGTAGTGTAACACCCGGCTCAACATTGAGCCTAGAATGCTACTAAACTAACAAAGTAATAAATAAAACTAATCAAAATGTAAGACATAATTCTAATTCTCGTGAGAACCTCCTTTGTATAACTAAGTATCTGGAGGTTCCAACCAATACAAATATCATAATCCATAATCTATCATCCATATTTCATCAAGGCATTCAAAATAAGCTAATCCACTAAAGCTTAATAACGGATATTCAAGATGTACTACTCTCATTATTACAAATATTTCATTGCATCCAAGTATACTCATACTTATCCTTAAGCAGTTACTTATTAATAAAATCGATCTACATGTTATTCATCTTTAAAGTGATGTGGTAGTGAGTGCTTCCATGACAAGTCTACCCTCCCCCATGTATGTCGTTCTTGCTTGTGGTACCTAAAAACACAACAAAGCAAGGGTGAGCCCAAAGACTCAGCAAGTATCAACAAGGCTAAAGCTAAAATCACAGTCATAGCATCAATATTCCAAATTAAACATTACACTAAACATAGCTTTCGTGCTTATGTAATGCGACCATGCAATGCACCTTTTAAACTTTATCTCTTTTCGCATTTTACGGTAATGCGGGTATACAACCGTCGATGTATACCCTTGCCTATACACTCAGCACGAGGACCAAGAGCCTATACTCCACAAGTATAGGGACCTTTGCCCATCATCATCATGATGGGGACCTCTTTACTCATTGCCCACATTCTGCGAATGTAGGGACCTCAACCGTCATTTACATGACGGGGACCTCAACAGATTCATACTTGGTCACCTAGTGACCAAGACTCAATCATGCTTTGACATGCATATGCACAATGACATCATCTTCCAAATATATGAACTCAACATGTACATAATAACATGTAAGCATTAACAATATACAAGGAACTTTAACCATAACTTGCATTCACCAAGATAAATTGAAACTCATCACATTACATCCATGTATGGCTATTACGAGCAAGTCACAAACAATCTTAGCAAACAAGCATAAATCTACTATAACCCGAATACTTGCCTTCCGCGATGCGACACGTTAGCCGGCAAAGGTGGTACTCCTAAACCCGAAGCTTCACCACCTAAACAATCAAATAACTGAAATAAGGATATGATGAACACGACTCTACTGATTAACATTCTACAACGCTTCCCTAGCGATTCAAGATTTTAACTAGAGACCCTAAACTGAAAACCAACGCATTCAGTCAAATAACGCCACTGGGCAGCAGCATGGTAAACAGCATATCTTTTGATCTGGAACTCCGAATGAGGTGAGTCAATTTCTGTGGATTCTTAACTGACAAATCTACAATACTGTAGTTGACAAGACGACCCAATTCGGCCAAATTATTATGATAATAGACAGGTGAACTTTCAGCATAGAAACTGTCTAACAGAATAAACAGCAGTACTAAAACGATCATAACTTTTAATCTATAACTCCGAATTGATCGTTCGTTAACAATCTGGAAAGGTTATCAAATTAACTACAATAACCTAGTTGGGTGAAAACCCAGATTCTTCCGATTACATTTTCATATTTTACGAAATAACAAAACAGTTTAATCTCGTCAGAAATCTGGACAGCAGATACTAAATCTATCATATCTCTTGACTCGAACATCGGAATCAAGTGAACTTGGTAGCCACAGAAACTTCAGAACAAGACCCAGATATCTCTAGGAGATCAACTCCTCTGATTCGGCCTCTAAGACGTCGAAACAGCCCGCGCAACATACTGGACAGACTTGATCTACAGCAAGACGAACTCGATCCAATCAAACTAATCTAATTTAGCATCTAAACAACATCAAAACAGCGGAAACGAATTGATACCCTTGGAGATGCATGAAGCGCTGAACAAAACCCACGAAGATGATATTCTTCTTCTCCTCCTTTCTTCTTCTCCTTTTCTCCTTCCACCATGGCGGCGGCACCTGAGACTTCTTCCTCATCGTGGTAGAGCAGCGGGGAGGGGGCTGCTACAGTACCGCGTGCTACAGTGCGGCGCGGTACTGTAGCAGAGGTTAGGGTTTTGGGGAAGGGCACCCCCTTCTTGACTCCACTACAAGGTCGGCCCACTTGGCTAGGGCGCCTTGGGCAAAAGCCCAAGGTCCAATCCTCCCTCAATCTTGAATTTTCTTTTAATTTTCCTCTAAACTTTAGTGCATTCAAATTTGAATAAATTTCTCTTCGAATAATATGTTCTCTCTATTTGATATTCGGGTATTACATTCTACCCCCTTATGAAATAGACCTCGAATTCTAACCATCGAAATAAGCGAAAGAACAATTGCCATAGAAAAGAAACATCTATTAACAAATGCCCGGAGCAAACATATGCGGATAGTACTCGCATGCGAACTCCGACTCCCAAATGGCCTATCTCTCGGTGACAAGACCACAAGACATTGGCGTAAACTACGTGCGACCTAACACTCAATCCGACATTGCCAAGTACATTCATCGAGATAAGACTCGAAAGTAAGATACTACTCGGTGGTACACGATGAATCGAAAATCAAACTCTAGATCTCACAAGTACTCACTCGGCACCGGACATGCCAAAAGTTGCGTACACAGCGTATGGACCGAGATGGCCATAGCGCCTCATCTACCTCCTAATCTCCATAGCGAAAAAACAAACCAATGTACCTTGGGCCAACTTCCCCTTGGTACTAAAGCACATAACATCGCAACACACATGGAACACTCGTCCCAATTCTCCATCGATTTATTCATTTTAACAAGGAGTACCTCTTTTAACCCGAACACACAGAACTCGCTTTAAACCGCCCTTAACAAAAGCAGATCCCAAATGAAAATAACGAATTTTCATCACAACCAAGAAAATCAACTCCACACCAAAGGGTCAAATGCAAAAGTGAAGATTAAATCACGAAATTCCTTCCGCTTTCCAAATAGGCGGTTTACAAATAAACACCCTTAAACCGAAAGAAACTTAAAATACCCAAATTGAATACTTCCTTTAATATTTCGAACTTATAAGAACCACACATGCCAAACATAAAGTCAAACTCAATTTGCGAAAGACAACCGTCAACGACACATTGCTCAAGCAGAATAAAACAAAACGTTGCACTACTCGAGAAACAAGCTGTTTCGGGTTCTCCTTTAGAAACAAAATTTCTCTCAAACCTTGAATTCCAATTCATCGCATAACACACTAACTCATCTCTTCTTAACTTGGCATTCTCAACGCTATGCTCAAGTCGAAATATATCACCCACACCTCTGTATAGAGGCTCTATCGACTCCACAGAAACTTTCTCTCAACAACTCCTCTACTAACATAATTAATTTGACAATTGACTCCCAATGTATCTCAGAATAGATCTCACACATAATCACATCACCTCAATCTTTTAAGAGTAAACAACTTGGAAACCTCAGCACATACATTCATATACTTCATCAAAAGGGTTATATCAATGATCATCCCACTGTTCGAAATCCACCCTTAATCTACTTCCTCTACACATAATCATTGGGCGACAAAAGTCCTAGCATAAAATGCGAAGCCCAAATTTAACCTCCAAGTCTCCTACCATGAATTTCTGGTATAATTGATAGGGAATCCACAATTTCGTTTACTAAGATTTCACACAGCTCAACTATAACCTCAGTTATTGTTATCAACATTCCTCTCTAATCAATTAACCGCCCCAAAGCGAGTTATTTCATCAATATTAGACCTCCTCTAATCCACACCAATCCAATTCAGTTACACAACAACAATATACCCATTCGCAATACTCTAACTGATTGACCAAGATTCAAACATACTCAATCACCGACGTTAATAAATAAATACATTCTTGACCAAGTTATCCTTAAAGATAATCTAACTCCCATAGGGTTCTTGGTGAGGCCGAGTAACACTTGACAATAACTCAACAATTCTGCTATCCCATTAATTAGCACGACGCTTAGGTTTCTCCACACCGCTACTCTCATTTAAATTCACCATCATAATTCTTCTATACAATCTTCCGAGAGTACCCAATTGCGATTCTCTCATAAGTGATCAAGATTTCCATACTTCTTTGTTTCTAATGTTACATCAAAATGAACACCAAATCTTAGACCACATCTCGCTATAGGTCCTACTAGTTGCAACAATAAAATTTGATAGCTCCAAAGACAAACATCCTTTTTTTTAAATCAAATCCTCTTCAAGGATTATTCTAATAAATTGATTTATTATTCAAAGCCTCTCAAACAACCTGACACCTAAAGGTTCACAAAACCATCTACTAAACCACCACTACTAGTTGCCAAAACACAACTGAAAAAACTTTGCAATCTGATTCGGTTAACTCCTTTCTTAGAAGAAGAAGCAAATAGAAATAGATTTCACACATCGGAAACGTTACCACTTACAAAGATTACCAAATCAAGAGAATTAATCAAATAGCAATGATCCCGGAAAACAAAGATGAGATCATAGATGTGGGCACGTCCCTGGCGAGAGAATATCAAACTTCAAATGAGCATAAAACATTGCTTTTGGGATTGGAACTTCTGGCGGCAAAAGCAGAAAGTTTAGGCAAAATTCGATAAAGCGCAAGTTACAAAACTTGACTTCAATCTCAAATACTCCTACTTCACTCTTTCCTTTAACAAAGCGACTTACATTGGTTCTGACATCACTATGCCAACTCCAACAAGAAGAGATTTCAAGACCACAACACATAAACCACTTAGGAACTAATAAAACCTCTCGACGTCACTTTGCTCAAAACAATTTCAGCTACCACATTAATACGAGGTGCGAAAGATCACAAATCTGAAACTTGAAGCATTTTCATTTAATCAACATCAGGCAAGCGACCCAATTCCTTTATATAAAACATTCAATATCATCTTTATAATCCCTTACTGACAATCACACTAACAATGAGCTAATACACTATTAACGAGAATCCTCATAGCCTACTATTCCATCGTAAACCTCTCCCAAGGAGACACAAAGCACAAGGTTTAAACAACCCTCTTTTATCTACATCATGCTATCAAATAACAATTTCACAAGGCACACTATCCGAGACCACTTATGCATTCATCCATTCAACCATAAGTGTTGCTCAACACCCACTTCAATTATCATTAACAATTTACAATTGTATTTATCACGTATGCAATTAGAGTCCTCTTGCTATTTTCAATCACATATCCATTTGTCACACGAGTCAACATTCCACTTTATACTTAGAGTTTAACCACAGTTTAATAACATCGTCTCATTTAATCACCGGGTTTCACAAGGTACTACCTCAACATCCATCTAATCGATTTACATGTTTCAATCTAGCAATTAAGTATAATCATCAAGTAGTCAACTTATGAAAAATTACGGGATAACTATCCTCTAAGCCATCGTTCAATCACATCCTTAACATAACCATCACTATAGATATATTAATCCATTGGGACCTATAACATCGAATTATCCAATAAATTTAACAAATCCCACAATCTTAATGATCAGACCAAATCATCAATATCTTACACTTATAAATAACTTCTTGAACTTCAACTGAGTATAGCCATACCCTTAAACACAGTTCATCAAGAACTACTATAAAACACTTTCAAATTAATCAACTTTCCTTTCAAGGATCTTAGTTAAGATCAAATAAGCACCACTCTCTGACTCAACTTGATAACCCATAACACAACCATTAATTTCTTTGATTATATCCTCTCGATAAACCACAACAAGATGTCGCTAAAGGTTCTAACGTTTTCTTTCATAATAGAAAACATTCAACTTCAACACTCAAATTATCCAAAAGAGATACCTTGAGTCAAAGATTACACGCATTAAAGGACTTGCAAAAGGAAACTTTCATTATCCAAATCATCAAGCGAAATAATTGGATCAAGATTTCCAATAAGAAAGACAAACTCCAATACAAATGTCAAACTTGACAATCCCATAAGAATAACTCATCGGTTGGGAAAACAACGATTGCTTTACGGGACAATTAAGCCAAAGGTAGCAAATTAATCCTTCTCAAAAAGCCCATCAACCGTAATGAACTAAAACCCAAGAGAAACTCTTGAGCCCAAGCGGACTAGAGTTGCCCAAATTCAAAGTGAAAGAAGAGGACAACTCTTCTAGAGATATTCACTATCAACGCCTATTCTAAGATATCCGAGGTAACAACCATCCTATTCTCATACATGACGAGTGGTGTAACTTGGTACTGACCGAGCCACAACCACGACCTCAACCTCTCAACATGGGTTATCCCCACACCTAATATCTATAGTATTATAATATAGATATAATATATTATCTCATAACAACAATCATCAATACAACATAACGGAAAGCGTAAATGCAATGCTTCACCCATTCCCATCCTACTGTGCACTTTGTGTGTCAATTTAATTATTCAATTACCACGGACCTAAAGCCCGCTCTGATACCAACTGTAACACCCCAGCTCAACATTGAGCCTAGAATGCTACTAAACTAACAAAGTAATAAATAAAACTAATCAAAATGTAAGACATAATTCTAATTCTCGTGAGAACCTCCTTTGTATAACTAAGTATCTGGAGGTTCAACCAATCTAAATATCATAATCCATAATCTATCATCCATATTTCATCAAGGCATTCAAAATAAGCTAATCCACTAAAGCTTAATAACGGATATTCAAGATGTACTACTCTCATTATTACAAATATTTCATTGCATCCAAGTATACTCATACTTATCCTTAAGCAGATTACTTATTAATAAAATCGATCTACATGTTATTCATCTTTAAAGTGATGTGGTAGTGAGTGCTTCCATGACAAGTCTACCCTCCCCCATGTATGTCGTTCTTGCTTGTGGTACCTAAAAACACAACAAAGCAAGGGTGAGCCCAAAGACTCAGCAAGTATCAACAAGGCTAAAGCTAAAATCACAGTCATAGCATCAAAATACCAAGATAAAACATTACACTAAACATAGCCTTCATGCTTATGTAATGTGACCATGCAATGCACCTTTTAAACTTTATCTCTTTTAGCATTTTACGTGTCATGGGGTATACAACCGTCGATGTATACCCTTGCCTATACACTCCAGCACGGGGACCAAGAGCCTATACTCCACAAGTATAGGGACCTTTGCCCATCATCATCATGATGGGGACCTCTTTACTCATTGCCCACATTCTGCGAATGTAGGGACCTCAAACCGTCATTTACATGGCGGGGACCTCAACGATTCATACTTGGTCACCTAGTGACCAAGACTCAATCATCTTTGACATGCATATGCACAATGACATCATCTTCCAAATATATGAACTCAACATGTACATAATAACATGTAAGCATTAACAATATACAAGGAACTTTAACCATAACTTGCATTCACCAAGATAAATTGAAACTCATCACATTACATCCATGTATGGCTATTACGAGCAAGTCACAAACAATCTTAGCAAACAAGCATAAATCTACTATAACCCGAATACTTGCCTTCCGCGATGCGACACGTTAGCCGGCAAAGGTGGTACTCCTAAACCCGAAGCTTCACCACCTAAACAATCAAATAACTGAAATAAGGATATGATGAACACGACTCTACTGATTAACATTCTACAACGCTTCCCTAGCGATTCAAGATTTTAACTAGAGACCCTAAACTGAAAACCAACGCATTCAGTCAAATAACGCCACTGGGCAGCAGCATGGTAAACAGCATATCTTTTGATCTGGAACTCCGAATGAGGTGAGTCCAATTTCTGTGGATTCTTAACTGACAAATCTACAATACTGTAGTTGACAAGACGACCCAATTCGGCCAAATTATTATGATAATAGACAGGTGAACTTTCAGCATAGAAACTGTCTAACAGAATAAACAGCAGTACTAAAACGATCATAACTTTTAATCTATAACTCCGAATTGATCGTTCGTTAACAATCTGGAAAGGTTATCAAATTAACTACAATAACCTAGTTGGGTGAAAACCCAGATTCTTCCGATTACATTTTCATATTTTACGAAATAACAAAACAGTTTAATCTCGTCAGAAATCTGGACAGCAGATACTAAATCTATCATATCTCTTGACTCGAACATCGGAATCAAGTGAACTTGGTGGCCACAGAAACTTCAGAACAAGACCCAGATATCTCTAGGAGATCAACTCCTCTGATTCGGCCTCTAAGACGTCGAAACAGCCCGCGCAACATACTGGACAGACTTGATCTACAGCAAGACGAACTCGATCCAATCAAACTAATCTAATTTAGCATCTAAACAACATCAAAACAGCGGGAAACGAATTGATACCCTTGGAGATGCATGAAACGCTGAACAAAAACCCACGAAGATGATATTCTTCTTCTCCTCCTTTCTTCTTCTCCTTTTTCTCCTTCCACCATGGCGGCGGCACCTGAGCTTCTTCCTCATCGTGGTAGAGCAGCAGGGAGGGGGCTGCTACAGTACCGCGTGCTACAGTGCGGCGCGGTACTGTAGCAGAGGTTAGGGTTTTGGGGAAGGGCACCCCTTCTTGACTCCACTACAAGGTCGGCCCACTTGGCTGGGGCGCCTTGGGCAGCAAGGTCCAATCCTCCCTCAATCTTGAATTTTCTTTTAATTTTCCTCTAAACTTTAGTGCATTCAAATTTGAATAAATTTCTCTTCCGAATAATATGTTCTCTCTATTTGATATTCGGGGTATTACATGTGGTTTCCTGTTTACTTGCATGGTGTTGACCTTTGGAACTTCAGAGTTAGATGGATTCACTGCCTGCTGCTTCTTTGGATATTTACTGGCAAAATGCCCAACCTCATGGCAGTTGAGGCATGTGATGCCTGCAACATAGGATGGGTCCTTTTGTGGCTAGGCATCCTTAGGTGTTTTGGAAGACTCCAAGCTGTTTGGGTTGTTTATTGTAGGTGCTTCAGTAGAAATTGCTAGCTGGGATCTAACTTGATGCGATGAAGTCCCTCTAGCTTTAGGAAAACCTCCAGGGTTAAACTTTTGTGCAGTCATTCTTCTCTTGTGGTTCTCCATCTCTTGGTGCTTGCCTTCTTGATGAATCGCCTTGTTGACTAGCTGCTAGAAATCAAAATAATCCTGGGAAATCAGCTGTACTGACAGATTATCATTGAGTCCTTCAAGGAATCTTTCTTGCTTGTCTTCATCTTTGGCAACATCTTCTGGTGCATAGCGTGCCAGCTGATTGAACTTCTGGAGGTACTCGTTCACTGAGAGGTTGCCTTGTCATAGTGAGCGAAACTCCTTCTTCTTGAGGGTCATCACGCTGGAAGGAATATGTGCACGGCGGAAAGCTTGCACAAATTCATTCCAGGTGATGGCTTCAGCATTAGCATGTGAGATGCTGAAGTTGTCCCACCATTCAGAAGCTGGCCACATGAGCTGATGCGAAGCAAACAACACCCTCTCACGGTCAGTGCACTGAGCAAAATCCAACTTCTTACCAATTGCCCAAAGCCAATCATCTGCATCCATGGGCTCTGTGCTGCTTGAGAAAGTTGGTGGACGCATCCTCATAAATTCTGACATGCTGGTCCTCTGGGGTGGTTGAGTTGGGGTTTGGAAAGTTGCAGCTTGTTGGGTTTGATTGCTGTTGATGGACCGAAAGAGCAGTTCGATTAGACGGTTTTGATTGGACATCATCTGCTGCCATTCTGGTTCATTGATTGGGGCACTTCCATCATTGTTGGCATTGGCTCCATTTCCTGAGTGACGAGTGTTCACCATCTGTTGGTTACTCTAGAGAGTTAGGGAAGGAGACAAAGGCTAGGGAAGAGACAAACGAAGAAGAACTAAGGGGATAGAGCGAAACAATACTCTCAAATGAAAGAACCAACTCAAAAGCTTTCCAGAAAAACTTTAATAGTTTTATAAGATGTTCTATCGGTTGAGACTTGTAATCCAGTGAAACGACTCAATACATAGAATGAGTCTTGGCAAACTTAAACTATATGGTTTGGTGACATCGTATCTTCTGCTTTCGTGGTCTTCAATGATTCTAGTATGATGTTGCTCTCTTGATGACTTCATGTCTTGTGGTCTTGAGCGTATTGATAGGAAGCGTGTTGACCATCTATAGAAATTTCTCAAGGTAAAGAGGATCCATTTAACATTATAAAATGGTGAGGAGAGAATTAGGTGAGAAAGAATTGCTATAAAGAAGCTATAGATAGATGACCAAGATGAGGAGAGAACAAATTATTTTTCTTGTTTATAAAATAAGTTTTGAAGTTTTCAACTAATGGTCAATCTAACTAGTTCACGACCTCACATGAGATATGGCTCGATACCACTTACATCGGACCGAGATTAACACCCCAAATCCTCTGTGTATTTACAACTAGTTCCATGATCAATAGCTAGTTCACATGTGAGATATGGTAACATCCATAAATCGCACAATTATATTAATAATCAACGAGTTTATTACAAAAGAGGCTTACAAGCCAGCGATAAAAACACAAAGGAAGGCGAAGAAGTAGTGGAGTCGGTGATGCGCCACGAACAATCGACTCGGGTAGCGGCCTAGTCGTCGAGATTCACACCAGTAGCAAAGTCCTTCTCCTCTGAAATTTATTTGCATAAAGCAAGGATGAGCACAACTTCTGTGCTTGCAAGTTACACCCAATAAAATGCATGTATGGATGTAACAAAGGATGGCTTATAGGGTTATTTGTGCAAAAGCAATATTTGACAATTTAAATACCATACTAAGTTCAAAAGCTCAAATTTTACAATAACTAAAATTGAGTTTTAACTGAATTAATAAAGCTAGTGTAGGCACCAACCTAACACTAACATCGGACGGCACCAACCCGGCTTCAACCCATAACTTTCTCATGGACACCCATCCATGTCATAAAGCTGCTTTTATAAAACATTTTGGAAAACAAAATCAAAGTCTAACTTGAGTGGCTTTGCTAAGCATGTCCATGACCATGGACGCAGCTCTTCGAATAGTTTTCTACTCTGCAGTGTTTGTACAGCTTTACCCACAAGAGATAATCAACTTATACTGTCCACCCACACACTTCCGAAGGTGTGAGACTAAGAGATTATCACGAGGCCTTTACAATGCGCCATTCCAAAGTAGTTATGCCTCGCTAATGTTTCGCTTCCTTTGGACTAACCATCCGCCGGCTTCAAGTCCCCTCTTGCGCCATGTGGGAATACATAAAAGTAGGTCATTCTGACACCCACACATCAACATGGCACAACCACGATGGAATGTTGCAAATTAGTTAGCCAAGTTTGTCCCATACCAGACTTGTGGTAGTACGGTGAGGCATAGCAAAATGTGCTCGAAGACCGGTCCTTAACTGAATTGGGCAACTTCCAAAAACCCTAGGTCTTAATCCTACCCAGATTAAGCCCGTGCATAAATCTACACCCACCAACCATCCAATTTTGCCCAAGTCCAAATCATCATTTTATTTTATTTTTCAAAGCATTTGTAAACTCCCATGACACAACAATGTCAAGGATATAATTTAAACAACAATTAATTTTTGGTTGAAATCCCCAAATCAAATACTTCAGGTCTATGCATGGCTAAGCATAATTTTTCTCAAAATCATCCTAGTTCATACTATCGTATCAACTAGGTTTTATCTAGGGTGACAATAGGTTTGATTCAATGTTAACATGGGCCTTACAAAGGATTTAGGCATAACTATGAATTTAAAACAGGAATTTAAATTACTGAATAAAAATAAGCATGCAGTAATAATTTAAATAATTTTAAATAATGGGATCAAATATGATCAAAGATGTAACTTGCCTTGCTTGATTGGTTGTTCTCAAACGGTGTCGAAATCTGACTTCCAAGGTTGTCGAAATCTATACGCGAAAATAAACCAAATTCAAACAAAATTCAAAATAAAATTCAAAAGAACTCCAAATTAAATAATTTTAGTTTAGTTAGCTAGATCTTGAATTTAGATGAATTTAAAATTTTGAATCGACGAAATCGGAGTTCGTATGAGGGAGAACCACTACAACACAAAAGCCCTGTAGAGACGCCTATTTTATGGGCTAAAGACGTTTTCAATCATCTCTATAGCGTCGTAGAGTTGTTTTTGTAAAGTGTCTCTAGAGCGTCTCCCCACGTACCGTGTCAAAAATCGTAGAGACGTATTGTTAAGGACGTCTACAATGATATGAGTCGTTTAGATTGCGTCTTTACAAGCTTGGAGATGCTTTCATCTTTGCATTTCCATATCGTCTCTACTCTCCCTAGTGACGCTTTATTGCGTGCCAAGACACAGATACACATTCATAGACGTATTTAGATTGAGCTAGAGATGTCCATTTTTATTTTGTTCTGTAGAAATATTTTATCACCAGATAAACTACAATGATTCAAAGGATATAGTATCACGTATTTTCATAAGAAGTTTAAGATCTTTGATAAAGCCATTTCAAATGTAGAATTACATTGTCGATATATAAAAAAACCAAAAGAAAAAAACATAGACACTCCGTTGCAGACTGAATCAAGTTAACAACTGAAACTAGCATCCACATACAAAGGTGCAAATCCTACATCTGCCGACGACCTTCAGCTCCTCAGACCAAGGTAACATTGCCTTTGTGCTCTGGAGAACAATGATGGAATCATTCCAGCTCTAGAGGATGCTAGAATTTATAAAGACCTCAATTTTGAATATCAAGTTCCCTTTCTCCATATCTTCAGTCATTTCAAGGTACTCTGCTACACATCTTGCTGCAACAACATTGTGGGGACTAAGGGTGACAACCGTTCCATAGTAGAATTTTGCGCATATTTCGAATGTTTTTGCTCCCCAGGAAAGCCATCTATGTGGACCTCATCCGTCCCATCCTAAGTGGCTTTAAGAACTAACCCTTGAAGCTTGCTACTCTTGGACAAAAGGGGAAACTAAAATAATTCGGTTAAATTAAAAAGGCTTTAGAAAATAGCGAAAAGAGTCCAAAAATTCTAGAAAAATTCACAAAAATTCCTAAAGTTATTTTGGACTTAATAAAATTATTTCCAACTTAAAGTTGGCTTTTAATTTGCAAATAAATTATTTTGGCTTTAAAATATTTAGGAAAAAGCTTATAAAATTTCTAGAAATTAATATAATTTTTATTTTCCAATTTTAATCAAATAAAACTTCAATAACTTCAATAAATTTTATTTTTGCCTTTTAAAACTTCAGAAATTCAAATAAAGCAATAAAACTCTTTCAAATTTCTAGAAATCCAACAAAATAATAACTTTATTTATTTTTATTTTGGTAACAGAACTTTGGGATGTTACAGATTGGAGGTGGAGGTGGTTTGCTTCTGAGGTACACTCCCTGCTACCCCTCTATCCCTTTCTCTAATCCCTTCCCATTGCTCTATGATGAACTGATGAAGGATGATTTTGTGGGTTCATATGGTAATTGGCTTTGGGTGGGATGGAAGTGGTGGATGGAGAGTAGTGACTACCTTGCTTTGTCGGGTTGAAAGTCGGGTTGAGCGTGTCACCGGTAGTGGAGGTACCGTTGGCCGCGTGGTGGTTGCTGATGATTCAAAACCGTCGCTGGTGACGTCCACCCTCCTCGGCTTCCCCCTTCTTCCTTGCTCCCTTCCTCCTTCTCTGGGCTTCTTGTGAATGCGAACTGGGGCAGAGTTTTGCTTGGCTTTGGCTTTGAGAGCTGGAAGGCTTTGTGTGTGAGAGGGAATGAATTCTTGTTAGGGGGGATGGCTCTGGGCTGTGCTCCCCTATGATCTGCAGTCTTGGCCTTATCAACTGCATGTGCTCTCCTGGGCACAGTGAGGGGGGATGAATTTGGATAATTCACTGGGTTATAAATGGCTGCGAAGAAAATGAAGTGATGGTATTGGTTTCGATATACCCAGTGATGTTTTAACTGATGGTGGGGTTTAAGGGGATGTGCACTAAGGGATTATATTACAGTTTAGGCAATTGTAAAAAGTGGGTGTTGGATTTCTAATAAATGCCGAATAATGAGACCCACGGAAGTGCGAGGGCACCGATTAACTCTAGTTGGTCTGGGTACCTTGACGATCAAGGGGACAGCTAGCTTGAGTTGATCTGGGAACCCTATTGAGCTTCGGGGAATTCTAACGGGAACCTCTTTTTACTCTAACTAATATTTACTGCATTTGGTTCACTAATGGCTTCTGTGTTTGTGATGGACGATGTAAATGTGGATTGGGGGGTGGCGTGGTTCGATGGTTTGGCGATATATCGATAATGTTGTAACACACCAAATTCCAATTAGAGAGAATATTATTCGGGAGAGGAAAATTTTGTTCGATTTCGAAAGCATCAAAGTTTAGAGATGGGTTTTGGTTCAAATTCTGTTTTTCTTAGCGTGTTTGAAGCTGGAGCTCTTGGCCCATTGTGCAACAGCCTTTTGGGCCGGCCCAAGTGAGAAATAGGGTGGCACCTCCTCCCCTCAAACCCTAAATTTGAGCCACCCTATTCCTTTTCCTTGCTTGCCTTGATTTGCGAAGCCACCGAGCAACCCGAGATGGAGCACATGGCGCGGGAACTGCGGGCGGGGTTGCGCCGACCTGCCCCGACGCCACTCGTCTTCTTTCGCGACCACGTCTCCTCAGGCCGCCCGCTTCTCGTCTTCGCCGCTGCGACGCGCCTCTGGTCCGTCACCTCCTACCTCCTCGTCGCGCTCCGCTCCATCGCCGCTCCTGCGTCTGGCCGTCGTCGTTGTAGGCTCCTCTGGCCTCTCCGCCGCCTTCTCGGTAGCCACTACCCTCTTGACCTCCGGCGTCCCCCTCCCCGTGTGCCCGCTGCCCGTCCCGGTCCACGCCACTCCGACCAACCGGCGCCCGCGACCCGCTCGATGGAATGCCGCACCTAAGTTGAGTTCCCCCCTAGAGCCCAGAGCCGATGCGCTCGCCGGCATCACCCTCGCGCCTTCCCCTCGCCATGACAGTGTTTCCGCCTCTACTGCAGAGGCCGCAAGGAAACCACATGTTCTTCATCGAGTGCGGTGCTCGGTTACCACTACGTTCGTTGGAAGCGGGAATGTCGGGGACGCTGGTGAGCTGTCTCGTGCGACCCTGCTTTGGAGGGCAGCCAAGCTGCCCATCTATTCCGTGGCGCTTGTGCCACTCACAGTTGGGAGTGCTTCTGCTTATCATCATGTGGGTTAGTTCTTTGCTAAGCACTACTTTGCTCTCTTGGCTGCAGCAGTCCCTGTGATCACTTGGCTCAATCTAATCAATGATGTTTATGATTCAGATACTAGGGCTGATAAGAACAAGAAAGAATCTGTTCTCATCCAAATTCATCTCATAATGCTTTGTTTGGCAATACTGAGGGGTCAAGCATGTCTGGGGAGACTCTTGATGTGGAACAGTTAGAGTCAATGGGCGACCATTAGGGTGACCGTTTACAGATGACGAGGTAGAACAGAGATATGAAGAATTTTACGAAGGTGTGCATACAGAATTTCTAAAATTTGGTGAACTAGTCAATTTCAAGATAACATGTGAATTTGTTGCTTTGACGACATGGAAGGCTGCCATATGTGGTGAATACATGAGATCAAGATTCAAGTAGTCGTTCTGGAGGGCTCCAACGATCTGCATATCTACCAATTAAGGTGGAGGTGAACCCCGGTGCGAAAGCGTTCTGCCTTTTGACATCTATCGCACGATTGAGGCAAGTACAAGTAGTATTATTGAGTGGTTATATTTCATAATTGTTGGTGTTTACTGTTTGGTAATGTTGATAGGCATGAATGCTATAGTTTAATGATAATGCTTACCGCTTGGTCACGTTGATGAGCATGAATACTATAGTTGAATGATGATCATTTTTATGATGATGCTTACGGGATGAAGCTTACATGGAAATGTTTACCTGACGACGCCTGCTAATGTTTATGTGATGACGCTTACATGGTAGTGTTCATATGACGATGCTTACTACTTAGGAATATTTACATGATGCTACATGTTAATAGTTACATGATGATGCATGCATGATGATGTCTATATGGGTATGCTTACATGAGAATGGTTACATGTTGATGGCAGTAATGATGAGACAAGGTGAGCAATGAGATTACTTTGTTAATGATAACAACGATGAGTTGGTATTGTGCTTTAAGTACCATGTTAATACTTAAATGTTCGTATTCAATCCATGTGGTTACCTCCATGATAGAGAGCATGTTGTTTTTGTTCAGTATTCATATGTCATACCCGGCATCCACATTTCATGTTTCATCCACGGGAGTGGATTAATATATAAGACCCATCAATTCCAGTATGGGCACGTAAGACCCACCATTCCAATGTGGGCAGTTTGGGACACCCGTACGAAACGTTCTTCGTACGGGGCTTGGATCCCCGCATTTTGTTAAATGCGGGCTTAGGTGAACACCGACGGTGTGTCACCAAATCTACCGTATATGCATGTGTGTGGTCCTTCATTTCATCCAAATCATTCATTCCATTCATTCAAGTGTTAGATTCGTGCTTATTTCATACTCCTTAATGATGTTCACATGATCATGGTTGTTATATGTATTATTCATTTACTGTACTTGCTGAGTCTCGGACTCACTCTTGCGTTGTTTGTTTTTCTTTTTAGGTGATCCTTGATGTTGGCTCCATGGGGAGGGAATAGACACACACTACCCTTTCACTTCACCTTAATCAAGTCTATGATTTCATTTTAGTTCACTTTAATCAATCATTATTGATGAACTGTAATAATAAATGTTGGCCGTGGCTGATGACTCTTCTCTATTAAGATTGGTTAAGAACTGTGCGTGAACTTAGTTCATCCTTTTGATATAGTTGCTTGAGATCAGATTATACTTCTGCGATAATTTTGATATTTGTTGATTTCTCTATTGTCTTGATATTAGTGATTGTTGGAACCTCCGGTATAGCTAACTATACAGGGGAGGTTCTGCCGAAATTTAGAATTTTGTCGTCTGTTTTAGCTTTGTTAACATGTTAGTTAGTAGCATTCCAGCCCTTGTAGGACTGAGGTGTTACAAATGTGGCAAGGAGGGCTTTGGTGATGCATCCAATGGTTTAGACTGCATTTCTAATTACATGATGTAATTTATATTTGGATCGGTTGCAATTAATTGTTGTATGTTACTTCTGAATGTGTATGTATACTTTACCCTTGCTTGAAATTAATTTGAGGGTGTAAAAGTGTTTTATTATGTAACCGTATTTTATTAGCACTTTAATAATTCATGTTGTAATTTCTGGAGATTGATTCTTGTAATTAAATCTGTGTTTGTTTTCAATGTTCTAATTTTGCTTGACATGAATTCACAATGTAAATTATTTCAGAGATGGTATAATGTTGTATGTATGCTTGTAATGGTTTTATTTTCTTGTGTATGACTCTGAAGAATAATGGTGTTGGAAAGTTGTTACAATAACTCATATTGTGTAATACCCCAAATGTATTCGAGAGAGAAGAAATAAATTAGAGAGAATGACCAATTAGAAAAGTGTTTTAACAGGAGATGAGAGGGGGGTTTATGCATAATTTGGACAACTTGGGTGTGGGCTTCCGCCCACAACATTTAGGCCCAAGGGAAGGGTAGTTGGCCACATAAGAAGGAGAGGGGCAACCCTAGGGTTGATCTGATAGCACAGCTACAGTACCGCCGCCGTGCTACAGTGCCATGGCGTGCTACAGTGCCCTCCCCCTAGCTTTAGCTTTGCCGGCCAAGAAGGAGGAAGGAGAAGCTTCCTCGGGTGCTGCCGACCAAGGAAGAGAAAGGAAGAAGGAAGGGAAGAAGGGAGAGAGGAAGGAGAGTGGTCACAGGGTGTTCTTCGAGTCCTTCAGCGATTCTCCAAGGGTAATCCTTGATCATCGTTCGTTAAGTCGTAGATTTGTGTATCGTAGCAATGTCAGTATTAGATCAGTAATCTGGCAGTTTTTAATGTTCATCTGATTTAGGGCTGTTAGCGGCAGAATCTGTCCTGGTCTCCTCCTAGAGAGTTTTAGACGACGTCGATACCTTTCCGTAGAGTATTAGATCACATCGTTTGGATGAGCGGTTCAAAAGTTATGATTTTCGTAGCATCGCTGTTCTGTAATTCTGTTCTAATGCTGACAGTTTTTGTTAATCGGTCTGTATATTAAAGTTAATGGATTATTTAGAAGGTCTCGCCATTACAAAAGTTGTAGGTTATTGTCTAAGGTTTCCAGAAAGGTAAAGATCATAATTTTTAGATGTCTGGACTGAAAGTTATGCTAGATTTAGTGCCGCTGTCCAGAAACCCTGACGAGAATTAGTTGCTCTGTTAATCAGTTTGGTAAGGGTATTATATGACCGAATCTGTAAAGCTCACCAACTAGGTTTAGGTGGGTAATTTGATAAGCTTTCCATAAAGTCTGAGATCACCTAATTTGGATCTCTGTATGAAAAGTTATGAATTTTGGAATATGACTGTCTGCTTTGGAGGCATATCGATAAAATTGGAATTTGGAGTTTTGGGTCGCGCTAGAGAGCGTAGTGAGTTAAATATTTGTTTCTAGCTAAGTTTGGTCCAGAATTTCTATCTTAGAGTACTTGTTAAATTTAATCAGGTGGGGGTGTGGTTCGGGGCAGCGCCTCTTGGCGTCTTCCATCTCGCATGCAGTTGAGGCAAGTACATTTATTGATAGATAATCTATGAGTGATTGTTCATGTTTGCTAGTATTATGAATGTGTGCGCTAAACTTGGATGCTAGAATGATATGAATTTTAATGATCTGAATGCTAGAAGTATGAGTAAGTTTTATTCATACATGATGCTGCTATTTTTACATGTTAATGATGAATAGAGGAATTGGCTTTTACATGTTAATGATGGAAAGATGAATTGTACATGTGCATCATGTCATCATATTTGAGGCTTAGTCACGTGGTGACCAAGCAATGATTTGAGTCCCGTCATGTATATGACGGGCTTGAAATCCCCACACTTGTGGAGTGTGGGCTTGAGGTCCCCATTACTTGCGGAGTTTTGGGCTCTTGGTCCCTGTGCTTGCGAAAGCACGAGCATGGGTATCATCGACGGTTGCATACCTTGTATTACCGTAAAATGCACAAAGAGTTAAAGAAAGGTTGCATTGAGCATTGCATAAGCATATGACATGTTGTATTGTAAAGATTCGAGAATGGATCTTGATGTTATATTGGTGTGTTTTAATGTCTTATTATTTGTACTTTCTTTGAGTCTGTGGACTCACTCTTGCTTTGTTTGTGGTTTTAGGTACCCTTACAAGAACGATATGCATGGGAGGGAGTAGTCATATGTTAGGACACACACTACCACGAATCTTTTATAGTTGATTAAATTTTAGATCACGCCTTAACAAATGATCATCTTGCTTAAAGGATTTGTTATGGTTATGTTTTATCGTTGGATTATTTGTAATAGTGATGAGTAGCATATGTTGGATACCTTTGGTTATGCTTTAGTAGACTAGCATATCTTGAATACCTATCGATTATGCTGGATGTTGGATTGTTTAATTATGATGTTTGTTTTAACTGTTGGAACCTCTGGTATAGTTAGCTATTCAAATGAGGTTCTGCTGAAATTTAGTAAAATGTCTTAGTTTTATTGTGGTATGTTGTTAGTTTTGTAGCATTCCAGGCTCGAGTTGGGCTGGGTATTACGATTAGTATCGAGCGGTCAGAGGTCCGTGGTAACTAGATTAATTAAAAAAATTACTAATGGCTAATCAACTTAAAAGTTTGACACACTGGTGCATAGTAGGATGGGGAGGGGCTAATCTTTTCATTTACGTTTCCGTTATATCTTATTGATGATTGTTGATATGAAATGACTATGACTGCTTATGATTTGATTATTATGATAGCTATGTAACTATAGTTGTTGTTGAGAGGTTGAGGTCATGGTTGTGGCCATGGGCTTTACCAGGTTACACCACCGTTCGTAGTATGAGATTAGCGAAGTGATTACCCCGAGTACCATAATTACAGGTACTGTGGGTGAATTCCTTTAGAAAAGTTGTTCTCTTCTTGAGCTTGATTTAGACCAATTCTGGGTATAGATGCGGATGGTAAAATTTGTTGGGATTTCACTTGGTCTCTATTTATGTCTTGGGAGTTCTGCCCTTCTTATTGGAAAATCTGATTCATTTATTCGCTTGGTATTCGGGATACTGAAAGATTTCTATTGCAAGTTCTTTATCATGTGAAAGCTTTGGCTTTATGTATTTCTTTTGGATTATTTCGATTTTTGAAGTTAATGTCTCTTTTTTTCTGAAGGGAGTTAAAATCCTTTTGTGAGGTCTTGATATGTTTAAGCGAAAGGTGTTAAACATAGAAGTTCATTAATAAGGTTTGAGTTATCAAGTCGAATCCATGACGTGGTGCATGATTGGTCTTAACCGGATATTTGGACTTGGAGTTGATTAATGTGATGTTGTCATAGAGTAATTACGATGGGTAGTGATAAAGAGTATGTCCATACCTAATTTGGGTCGAAGAGTTATTAAGAAGTATGGAGCAATGATGAAACTGGTTTGATCACTATGGGTGATAAATTTGGTAAGCTTTTCGGTAGATTGGATTCTTTGGACTCAGCGGATTAATCTAATCCTTTGGGATAGATAAGTCCGAAGGTATTAGATTAGTGTCATAGTGGATATTCATCTTGAAAGTTATCTTTTATGGATAAGTCTGAGATCATATGTAATCGCTAGGTGCAATTATAATGTATCGAAGTATGGTGTTTAGCATCGCTAAGACATGAACTGATGGGATGTAGTTGGCGATCTTTGTTTACTTGATGGTGGAGTGGTAGGACAATAGTATGTCTTTGATGAGAAGGTTGATCATTAAAATTGTTTAGGTTGCTAAACTGGTTGGATTACTTGATCTCAATAGATAAATTTAATTGTGTAGGAAGGGAGAGATAAGGATGTATTTGACTGTTGTCCTAGTGGATAATAATTTGGAAATTGCCTTTAATTGGTTGCTTGATGGTCTCATATTTACTAGTGGGAACGTAGATAGAGAATTGACCATAAATTCTTCCATGACTGTATAATTCGTTAAACGTCTACAATAACCGCTAGATTGAATTTGTGTACAAAATTAGTGTGAGCATTGCTAATAGCTGAAGGGTTGAAAAAAATATGATTTATTCAGGTGTGTCTCATGAGGATGACTTGTGGCTGCATGCCCTTGTTAAAAGAGTTGACGATAAAGATTCTTGTTAAGAGTGTATTATTTTTGATGTTAATAAGATTATGCGCAAGAGATTGTGACTTGTGGGAGTGGTGATGATTCTTTTAGAAAGAAGGTAATTTGACCGCCTCCGTAATATCGTTAAATGGAAAGTTTGGAGTTTTGCATTTGTGAGCTTTTGATAGTTCATGCTTAATGTGGTAGCTGAAATTGTTGAGAAAGGAGATGCGTGAGAATGTTCTAATGGGTTCTTAAGTGATTAATGTGATTTGTTTTAAAAGTACTTCTTTGGGTTGGCAAGTGGTGATGTAATCAAAGGAAATTATTTTCTCTATTAAAGGGAAAAAGGTGTACCATAAGTATTTGAGGTTGGAGTTAAGGATTGTAACCTGCAACTTTTCTATCATTGCCGCTTAAGTGTTTCTTGAGTTTCAAAAGCAATGTTTTATTGTGATTTATTGATGTTTGAAACACCCTTCTTGTGGAACGTGTGCCCTCAATTGTGGTCTCGTCTTTTGATTTTCGAGATCAATGCAATTTGACTATTTCTCTTGGTCTCGTGCTCACTATGAGGAGTAGTATTTCCTCGTGTGTTAAAACTTGTATTTGTTTGCTCTTTCCTATTGAGAAAAGATTAACCGACTTGGGTTGCAAGGTCTTATAAAGTGTAATGTGGCGATTGATTGGTGGTGGTCAAGTAAATGATCGCAATGAGAATTTTGGGGGCCAAGCTATTTGAAGAACAGTAGAAAGTGATTTGGTTTTGACCTATAACTCTTGGAAAGAGTTGGATTTAAATGGAATGATTGTCGTTGAAATAAAAGCAGTTAGTGTTACAACTAGTGGAACCCATAGCGAATTATAATCCAAGAACCTTCATTCATGTTGGAATGTTGGGATTATAGAAAGTCTGGAAGCTTGATCAATGTGTTAGAGTATCGCGATTGGGTAATTTTGCAAGGTTGGGTAGATGATCTATGATGGTGTAGTTTAATGAGAATAGGATTAGCGAAGTAATCTAATCGTAATGTCAATTGATGGGATAGTAGGTAGGGTTGAGTTGTTGGCAGGTATGCCCTGGCTTTAGTGAATAACCTTCGGGGAGATAGAATTCTTCTAAAAGTTAATTTGGTCGAGAAAATATATACATGTGGATGATAATGATTGAGTATATTTAGAGTGTGGGAATTTTAGTGAATGAATCTGAGGATTTCTCGGTCTTTTATCGAGAAGTTTGTTGTAGGAGTCTTGGAGGTTGAATTTGGGCTTTGCATTTTATGCTAGAACCTTGGTTGCCAATGATTATGTGTAAAGGTAGTAGAATAAGAGTAGATTCGAGTAGTGGGATGATCATTGATAGTATCATTTGGGTGTAGTAAATAAGAGTGTGTGATGTGAATTTCAAATTGATTATCCTTAACAGTTGAGGGATGCGATGGTGGGTGAAATCTATATTGAGTTCTTGTTGAAATTATTTTGTCAAAGTAATTCATTCGGTAGAAAGTTGGCTAGAGTGTGATATTGTGGATTGGAAGAGTCTCCTTTATAAGTGTGGATTTTATGTTCGATTGAACATAGCTTTGAGGTTGCCAATTTAAGATAAATGAGTTAGTGTGTTATGCGATGATTTGGGATCCTATGGTTTAAGAAAGTTAAATTCTTAATGAAAGATTGTGGAAAAAGGGTGTGATCTTGGATAGTGAGATATTCTCTTAGTTCTTATTTGAACTATGTGTTTACAACGGATGTCAATTACAAATTGAGTTGGTTCTTGTCGGTATATGTGGTTCTTTCGATTAAGAAAAAAATGGTTAATCTGGTTATTCGAGTGATTTCGCTTTTGGCTTATGTGGCATTTATTTCTAAACGCCTACTTGAAAAGTGGAAAAGTTTTCTTGATAAATCCATTGATTTTGGATTGGGCTCTTCTAAGGAAGATGGTTTTGAGTTGGATGCATTATGACTCTTTTGTTTTCAGTTGAGTTCTTCGGATAAGTGAGTTGGAAGGCGACTTCTTTGTGTGTCCCTTGTTAAAGGAGATCTTTGCTTGCATAGGTAAAGTGCTTTCGACCGAGAGTTGGAACAAGAGTCCCATGTGTTTGGTGCGAGCGGTGTAATTCGATGCCAAAGGAAGTTTAACCAAAGGTGTGTTGGATAGGTTCGATAGTTCTGAGATTTGTAGATTGGCGAATCGCTAGGACCGTCTCGAGTGCATCTTGTGAATATGCAATGTCTTGTATATTCCGTTCTTTGAGTGAGTACATGAGAGGTCCGAAGCTTGAGTTTTTGTTAGAGCTGTTGGCCAACAAGTAAGACCTTATCTTTGAGTCCCGTGTCTTGAGTGTACCTATAAAGGTCGAGACTAATGTTGAGGTGTAAGACATTGGTATCCGTCAAGGTGATGTGATCCCATAAGTCCGAGAGAAAGCAACTTGTGAATTGGAGTCTCATGCTTGTGCAAAGATCGAATTGTTCACAGCAGGTATGTGGTAATGTTAATAAGCTATTCTTTGGCATTAAGCGTGATTAGAATTCGGGGTCGAATTCCGTTTAAGGGGGGTAGAATGTAATACCCCAAATGTATTCGAGAGAGAAGAAATAAATTAGAGAGAATGACCAATTAGAAAAGTGTTTTAACAGGAGATGAGAGGGGGGTTTATGCATAATTTGGACAACTTGGGTTGTGGGCTTCCGGCCCACAACATTTAGGCCCAAGGGGAAGGGGTAGTTGGCCACATAAGAAGGAGAGGGGGCAACCCTAGGGTTGCTACAGTAGCACGGCTACAGTACCATGGCGTGCTACAGTGCCCTCCCACCCCTAGCTTTCGCTGCCGGCCAAGAAGGAGGAAGGGAGAAGCCTCCTCGGGTGCTGCCGACCAAGGAAGAGAAAGGAAGAAGGGAGAGAGGAAGGAGAGTGGTCACATGGTGTTCTTCGAGTCCTTCAGCGATTCTCCAAGGGTAATCCTTGATCATCGTTCGTTAAGTCGTAGATTTGTGTATCGTAGCAATGTCGGTATTAGATCAGTAATCTAGCAGTTTTGAATGTTCATCTGATTTAGGGCTGTTAGCGGTAGAATCTGTCCTGGTCTCCTCCTAGAGAGTTGTAGAAGACGTCGATACCTTTCCGTAGAGTATTAGATCACGTCGTTTGGATGAGCGGTTCAAAAGTTATGATTTTCGTACCATCGCTGTTCTGTAATTCTGTTCTAATGCTGACAGTTTTTGTTAATCGGTCTGTATATTAAAGTTAATGGATTATTTAGAAGGTCTCGCCATTACAAAAGTTGTAGGTTATTGTCTAAGGTTTCCAGAAAGGTAAAGATCATAATTTTTAGATGTCTGGACTGAAAGTTATGCTAGATTTAGTGCCGCTGTCCAGAAACCCTGACGAGAATTAGTTGCTCTGTTAATCAGTTTGGTAAGGGTATTATATGACCGAATCTGTAAAGCTCACCAACTAGGTTTAGGTGGGTAATTTGATAAGCTTTCCATAAAGTCTGAGATCACCTAATTTGGATCTCTGTATGAAAAGTTATGAATTTTGGAATATGACTGTCTGCTTTGGAGGCATATCGATAAAATTGGAATTTGGAGTTTTGGGTCGCGCTAGAGAGCGTAGTGAGTTAAATATTTGTTTCTAGCTAAGTTTGGTCCAGAATTTCTATCTTAGAGTACTTGTTAAATTTAATCAGGTGGGGGGTGTGGTTCCGGGGGCAGCGCCCTCTTCGCGTCTTCCATCTACGCACGGTTGAGGCAAGTACATTTATTGATAGATAATCTATGAGTGATTGTTCATGTTTGCTAGTATTATGAATGTGTGCGCTAAACTTGGATGCTAGAATGATATGAATTTTAATGATCCTGAATGCTAGAAGTATGAGTAAGTTTTATTCATACATGATGCTGCTATTTTACATGTTAATGATGAATAGAGGAATTGGCTTTTACATGTTAATGATGGAAAGATGAATTGTACATGTGCATCATGTCATCATATTTGAGGCTTGGTCACGTGGTGACCAAGCAATGATTTGAGTCCCGTCATGTATATGACAGGCTTGAGGTCCCCACACTTGTGGAGTGTGGGCTTGAGGTCCCCATTACTTGCGGAGTTTTGGGCTCTTGGTCCTGTGCTTGCGAAAGCACGAGCATGGGTATCATCGACGGTTGCATACCTTGCATTACGATAAAATGCACAAAGAGTTAAAGAAAAGGTTGCATTGAGCATTGCATAAGCATATGACATGTTGTATGGTAAAGATTCGAGAATGGATCTTGATGTTATATTTGTGTGTTTTAATGTCTTATTATTTGTACTTTCTTTGAGTCTGTGGACTCACTCTTGCTTTGTTTGTGGTTTTAGGTACCCTTACAAGAACGATATGCATGGGAGGGAGTAGTCATATGTTCGGACACACACTACCACGAATCTTTTATAGTTGATTAAATTTTAGATCACGCCTTAACAATTGATCATACTGCTTAAAGGATTTGTTATGGTTATGTTTTATGCGTTGGATTATTTGTAATAGTGATGAGTAGCATATGTTGGATACCTTTGGTTATGCTTTAGTAGACTAGCATATCTTGAACACCTATCGATTATGCTAGATGTTGGATTGTTTAATTATGATGTTTGTTTTAACTGTTGGAACCTCTGGTATAGTTAGCTATACAAATGAGGTTCTGCCGAAATTTAGTAAAATGTCTTAGTTTTATTGTGGTATGTTGTTAGTTTTGTAGCATTCCAGTCTCGAGTTGGGCTGGGGTGTTACATATTGTCAGTTGTATTGATTTTGCGTTATTATCAATTTTGAGATTATACATTGTTCTTGTTTTGAAGAATTTTAATTACCGCTAATTACCGATTACTGCTATTTAGCTTAGCCTAATTGTTCAGGTCCTCACATTAGGTATGTGCCAAGGGGGCACACTTAAGTGGTCTGCGTGTGGTTTACGTGTGTGGTGGTGTACGTGTACGTGCGTCTTCTTCTAATAAAAAAATGAAATAGACCTATTACATGGTGAAGCGGATGGAACGGAAATATACATTGAAAATGAAAGATTATGTGAATAGATGCCACAATCTGTAGGCCTTGTGATCATTGCTTTTATATAGTTGCATGAGATATACATGGTATACCGAGATTACAAGAGATATAGCAGTTAGCAAGAAGGAAACTAATGCTATAATATCTCAACTATACATAACAAGAAGATCATGACATGATCCAGATATGAACATATCTTGCCATGCAAGGTAACCGTAAGATATGACTAACACGCCCCCTTAGTCGATATGGCAGTGTCACGAACGTGAAGATTGGTACAAAAGTCGATGAAGATAGAAGATGTCAGGTGATGGGGGATTTGTCCTGATCTTCCGATGAGATGATAACTATGAATTTTGTGGAGGTGACTTTGATGATGCATGCTACCAATCGAACACGACTAGCACGCCAAGCAATCACTAAACCATACCCGAAGTCATTATCAACCATGCCAAGAACGCAGTTGACCTGGACACGAGGTTCAATTCCTGTGAGCAATTAAAGAATAAGCAAGAACAAGATGAAAGGCAATATGAAATTGTGGATAATAGATGAATGCTTGAATTTACGAGGTTCTCAAATCACAGTTGTTTCTCTAGCTAACACAAAAAACAATGATGAGGGTTTCTCACGCAGGAGACAAAACCAATCTAAACAAAACCTAAGGAGAGAGAGAGGGTGCGGCAGGATATTTAATAGAGAAAGAGATGGGAAGATGTGTGCCGCCCCTAATTGGACTCCAACTAGGCTAGTTTACATGGCCCATGGCCCTAGATAAATGTGGCATAGCACATGTAGGTCCATGAATCAGATTCGGTCTACGTGGCCCAACTACATTCAGATTCAACTTGGTGGCGAAGAGATGGGCCTTGTGCAGCTCCTCCTTGCTCCATGCCCAAATTCCTGAGTAAAAGAATCTGACAAGCATTAGGTAGCAATCTATTCTCTAGTGAATAATTATGCATTCCTAGGAACAAGCTCACCTGGTAATTTAATTGTCGTGCTCATGCCCTTGTAGTTGATCCTTGTATGGACTCAGGTGGAAGAGTGGTAGAATTGGTGTTTACATCCAAAGGAGTGATGTACTGATCAACAGGGCTTTTGTAAAAATGTCGGTAAACTATGACGATGATGGAACATGCAATACACGAACATGACCCAAAGCAACACGCTCTTGAACAAAGTGGAGATCAATCTCAATATGTTTAGATGCGTTGGTGCTGAATTGGGTTCTTTGGATATGTGGACGGAATCGACATTGTGAAACGATTGTAGGCTGTGGACAAGGGTCGGTGAGAGCTCTGAGCAGTTTGGCAAATCTAGGATGCTTCGACAACAACGTTAGCCACATCGCGATACTCAGCCTCCGCACTAGACCAGGAGAGAGTGGTCTGACACTTAGAGGACCATGACATGAGGTTATCACCAAGAAAGAGACAGTAGCCAGACGTAGACCACTAGGTGTCGAGGCAACCAGCCCAATTGCCATCCAAGTAAGCTACGCTGTTAGAAGTGGACAAGGGAAACAAATGAAGACCAAAGTGTAAACTACCCCTGAGGTACCGAAAGAGACACTTGATAAGAGAGAAGTGACATATGTAAATAGATTTGCTGCACAGCATACAAAATATTAGGTCTAGTAAATGTCAAGTACTGAAGAGCACCGACCAAACTTCGATAGGCTGTGCGATCAGCCACAGGAGAACCGACATCAATAGAAAGTTTAGGTGAGGTATCAATGGGTGTGGGAGTGTAACACCCCAGCCCGACAAAGGCCTGGAATGCTACTAAACTAACATTGTAATCAAATTAAACTAAAAACATCTTAATAAATTTCAGCAGAACCTCCTTTGTATAGTTAACTATACCAGAGGTTCCAACAATTAATTATAACATAACTAAATAATCCAACATCCAGCATAATCAAGAGACATCCAAGATTGAGCTAATCATTACTATATCGACTACAACTAAAATATAATCCAAAGGGCATCCATAATCATCTAGTCAAACCTATTACAATTTATTCCAAGCAAAGGGTCTAATAATGAAGAATACTCTAACCAAATCACTCAACTACTAAATTATTATTCTATCAATTCAATTGTGAGTAGTTCGTGCCATTGTGCAACCACTCTAATCTTTATTTTTCCCCATGCATGCCGTTCTTGTAAAGGGTACCTAAAAACACAACAACAGCAAGAGTGAGCCCAAAGACTCAGCAAGTATAATAGATGGTAACAACAACATTAACAACTGTAATCATTGACAACCATCCACAAACCTCTATATCAAACATGTTATACAATCATGCTATGCAAGATGCTCAAATGCACTTTCTCTTTCTCTTTCTCTTTTGTATTTTACCAGTAATACAGAGCATGCATCCGTCGATGCATACCCATGCTTGTGAGCACAGGGACCATTGCCCATACTCCATAAGTATGGGGACCTAAGCCCACACTCCACGAGTGTGGGGACCATAAACCCGTCATATTCATGACGGGGACCTCAACAAATGCTTGGTCACCACGTGACCAAGTCTTTAATATGTCATCATGATGCATATGAGCAAAATCTTAAATCATCATAATCATGCATTCGCAGCAATATCGCATATGAATAAACTTATTCATACTACTAGCATTCATGATCATTGACGTTCATAATATTCAAGCATCCATGAATAGCACATAATTCATAATACTAGTAAACATGAGTATTAACATTCATAATATCTTAGCACCTTTCTCCTTGGCCGACAGCAATAGGAAAGCACCACCAAGAGGGAGGGGAATAGCAATGGAGTGCAAGGGGGAGGGTGTCTACTGTAGCAGCAGCGGTGCTACAGTAGTGGCTAGGGTTTTCCCCTCCTTTTATTGGTGGTCGGCCCCTCATGGGCCTCCTAGGCCAAGGCCCGAGACCCAGGTTGCCGAAGAACTGTAGAAACCCCCTTTTTCTTATGTCTAATTTCTCTTTTGAATGCTTTCTTTCTTAGAATAAATCAGAGTACTACATTCGCTCTCTGATGCGACAATGGATGTCTCGATCTTTCGATGAGAAGGATAATTCGATTTGGTGGAGACGACTCTCACGATTCAGCTACCAATTGTACACGACCAATATGCCTGGCAATCGTTGAACCAACTCCAAGTTCGTTATCGACCTTACTAGTAGCATGATCGACTTGACCACAAAGGTATGTTCTTGCATGCAATCGAAGAACAAGCAAGAACAAGATAAATAGCAATCTAAAATTGTAAATAGGATTGAATACAAAAGGTGGGATCCTAAAGGCTGTCTTGACTGGTGGTCATCGGACACAACTGAAGAACAGAAGTTTGCACAATGGCTAAACCTAAACGAAATCTAAGAAAACTAGATGGGTACGGTCTCCTTAAATAGGGAAGGGGGAGCCGCACATAGCTAAGAGATAAGGGAGTGGGACTATTCATGGTATTGTTCACGTGAACAGTATGGCCGTGAACAGTATGGGCCAAGAGAGCCTTCCCCTTGGGCCCAAGCATTAGAAGCCCAATTTGGTCCAAACAGGTGACGTAGCATATTTTTTTGGTGATTTTGGTGCTTACAAAAGGAATTTGGAGGTGAGGCTAGATCCGTTGGAAAGAGAACGATATAAGCTTTCCATCAAGTACTCGTGGACCTCAAACGGACTCCGTATGTGAAAGTTATGCACGTTTTAAGTCGGTGTTGTCTCTGGAGGCCGAATTCGATTCCAGAACGTATCCAACTTGAACTCTTGATCACTTGAACGAAAAGTGACATGATGACCCTGAGGAAGTGTTGGAGAAGACATTGACTTGGTCTTGATGTGCAGGTCGACTTCCTTTTAGGTGGAACCCATCCACGAGCGCATAGTTGATGCATTCCTCCTTGTATAGCTGCACAAATATACATTTTCATCATTAGGTAGCATCGTAGTCTCATTTAAAACAAATTGAAGTTGAGGAAACAAATTCACCTTTTGTTCAATCTTGGGAGCTATGGTTGTATTCGTATGTGGCATGGTCACATCACTCTCCTAACAAACGCCATCGAGACAAACGAATAGGTAGCCCCTGAATCAAAAAGGACCAAAGCATCAAAGGAATCCACAAGAAAAGTACCTGTCACCACATCTGGACGTCCTGCGTACTCCACGGTATGCACGATGTACACCCAAGCGGGGGCCCTAACGCTCTGCTGAGGTGGTACTGACGCGACTGGTGGAGCAGTCGGCAGAGGCTATCAGTAGTACCCCACAGGAGGGACCTAGGCTAGAGAGAACTGTGGCATAGGTGCAGTGGCCATCATCTAGACAGACCCCTAAACGAAACCAGATGAAGAAGGTGTAGTTACCGGCTCCCACTTGATTACACTAGCGGGATTCTGCCAAAAGACTCGCTCCATGTGAACTGACTGGCCACAGTGATAGCACTCTCCTGTCCAAGCACACTCTGTTGCACAATGACAGTCTCCACATTTGAAGCACATCATCCCTTGCCCTGGAACTAGGTGAACCGGAACAGTCGAAGAAGAAGAATGAGGCGCCGATGAAGCAAAGGGCCTCGACTGCTTTGCCTTTGAGTAAGGCAAAGAGCATTGTCCTCCCTTGAACTTCTTAGGAGCGGGTCGCTGAAAAGACCCACCGCCTCCACTAAAACTCCTTTTTCTAGTCACTTCTAGAAGCCTTCGGTCCTCTAGAACTCTACAGCACCTTAGTGAGCTGCATCTCCAACTCCATACCTCAAACTTGCTCCACAACAGAGCTGAAGTCAGTGAGTGATGTGGCACCTAGAATATGCTGGAACTCCGGGTTGACGCCCGGACAGAACCTCTTGGCCTTCGAGAGGTCATCGCTAGCCACCAAAGGTACGAAGCTGACCATGTTGTTAAATTCCACCTCATACTCAATAATTGTGCTCTTTCCCTGAGCAAAAGAGGACAAGGAAACCTCCATCTTCTCCAGGACAGAATCTGGGTCGAGTTTCTTCCTGAACTGCTCAGCAAAGATCTCCCAAGTGATAGGACCCTAAGCGACAGTCCTAGCCGATAGGACCCCGTCCCACTAGATGCCCGCGTGACACTTCAACTGAAAGGCCACAAAGTGAGCTTGCTGGTGTGAGGTCAACTCCAGTGCTCCAAACTTCCTCTCCATGTAGCACAACCAGTTTGTCGCTTGGACCGGCTTGCCGGATCAGTCAAACGAATCCAACCTCAGTGACATCCACTCGCGCAGACTCATCTGCATGTCAGGTGCAGCTGGAGGAGAAACAGGACCAGCAGCAGATGCCGTAGCAGTAGGGGCTGCCGGTACCTGCTGACGAAGAGCACGGATCTCTCCCATTAGTTCCCTTAACAAAGTCGGGGTCCCCTCTAGGGCTCCGACCGCAGGTGGGTTGGCAGCAACTGGTGGGTCAATAGCTACCTACGGGTTAGATGCCACCTCCTTAGACACGCTACCCTCTACAACGCCCGCAACCACAGCCTCCACCGCGGCCTCCGCGACCACATCCTCTACCTCTCAGCATAACTATTAACCATGATCGATAACGCAACAATAAGTTCAAAGCATCAAGATAGAGCATAAATCATCAACACAAAATAGCACAAACGTAAATGCAACATGTAATATCCTGAAATTAACTCTTAAGGGTCTATATGTAATTAGACGGAAGGGGATACGTAAAAACAGAATATTTTAGGGTTTTTAGGGGGAGGTGACTCGTGCTAGTATAAAAGGTTGGTGGGGGAGAGATTCTAGAAACCCTAAGAGTCTTTTCTTTTTTCTTTCTCCCGTGCGCCGCCACCCTCATCAGTTTTCTTCCGCCTGGCGCATAGGCCATCGCCTCCTGCGGTTGCCGCTTGCGATGCCGTACCGCTCTCTTTGCTACAGCGTGGCCAGCTGCGCGAAACGCTGCGATCGCGTAGCCGCCGCCACCGAGTGCATGCGTTGATTTCTGCGGCGTCTTGCGTGGAAATCTGGTGCATGCGTTGATTCACGCCCACACATGAGTCTTTGTTAAGCCAATCACGGGAATCGGCGTCGCCGCCATATGATTTTACTCGCCTCCGTTCTGTCGGTTTTTTTTTTCCATTACTAGTTTCCCTACTTCGCTACAACTGGTTAATGGGATACGCATCAATTGCGGCTACTAGTGATAAGCAGCGATAGAATTACTAGTCCTCACGTTAGCCATTTTGCAATGTTTAGATGTAACGCATTTGGAATCAGTAGGACAGCAACTTGCTGCATGCATGTTGTTCTTTAATTGTAGTAGTAAGGGGGAGAGAGAGAGGTATTTGATAGTACTAATCATTATTTAACTAGTTTTGTCCTTGTAGCCTTGTATACATTGCATGTATGCGGCTGCTAGTATTTAATTAGTAGTGCAACTAGTGCTAGCAATTAATTAGTAGTAGACTAGTGCTAGAAATGAATTAGTAGTAGACCAGCGATAGAAAAGAACTAGTACTGTATCTTTGCTTTGTTTGGATGCATGCTGTCTTGGACAGTAGATAGAAAGAGATTTAATTACAGATTTGCTTCGAGATTAATCAGAGAGGGGTTTTAGAATTTTCTAGTCGAAGGGTTAGATGATTTAATTAGAAGTCATGGTAATGTAAGAAAATGTGGGGAATTTTCTGTGGATACAAGAATGGGGTGGTTTGCCATGATCGGACTTGTGAGTCAAAAGATACACCTTGTTTTAGTACCAGGACAACAAAGGTTGACTGTTCGGTATTGGGGGGAGCATGGCGGATTTAGGGGACGTGTAGAAGCGATGTTAATTAATCGTTGTTCTTGTGACGCTGTAGCTTGTATTGAAATTTAAGTGTTTAATTGTAGGAGAGACGTCGTGCTTGTTGCCATCTTCAAGCCAGACCGTGCGTCGCAACTAGTAAAAGCAAGTGCATGGTGAGCGGCGATCAATGATTGATCATTTGTATTTCTTTATCGTTCATTACCATTATTGTTGTGCTTTTATTTTTATTTAATTGCAAGCATTGGAATGGTATGACTATATCTTGTTGATGAACATGAGGAGAATTGGATATGATGAATATGATGGAATTATGCATCTTTGCATTCATAAACATCTTTGCATATGAGAAGGTGATCATGATTGATCACAACTCCACGGGAGTGGAGGAGGTCCCCGATCCTTGAGGAGGAACGGGCTTGAGAGTGAATGTTGTCGCGAGCGTTCACTCATGCTATCCTAGATATCTGTGAAAGAAGTGCATGTGGACATGTAGAGTCTTGTTGCATTGAGATATGAGATGAATGTGTGTGAAAACAAAGAGAAGAAGATGGCATGAGAATATTAATAGAAGGACATGTGATGATAATGAAGTTATTGAATACTATCGTTTTATCATTGTTTGTTGTTTATTGATGTATTTCTTTGAGTCGTGGACTCACCCTTGCTCTTTGTTGTTTTTAGGTGATATTTGAGGCGCCACGCTTGAGAGGACTAGAGCACATGGAATAATTTTATACTTCAATCACATGACTAGTTGCCATGAGAACTATTTGATTCAATATTCTTTGGGATACTTTTTAGAACATGTTAGAATTTGGAATAAGCTTAGATGAATGTTTGGACTAGTCTATTTGGTTCCATGGTTTTGGATTCTTGGTTGGTGTTGTTTTAGACTTAATATCTTGCTATGTTTCCCTCGTATTTATTCATGCTTGATCAAGATTTATTCTTGTTCTATTGTGACCCGTGGTTGGATTTTATTAATGCTTTGGTTGCTGAAATTTTATAGTGTCTTGATGAATATTGTTTAAAAGGAGAGTTTAGTAGCATTTCGGGCCCGATCTTTGGGCTAGGGTGTTCTGATTGGTATCGAGCGGGCTTTAGGTCCGTGGTGAATAGATTAACAACTTAGGTAACCTAAAATTGCTAAAATTTGTTTTATGATTAGTAAAACAACTAAAAATTGCTAATGGTAAACTAATTTAAAATTTTGACACACTAGTGCACAATAGGTTAGAGAGTGGGACGAGTATCGCTTTATGCTTATGTTATGTTGTATACTGATGCATGATTAGATATTGACCTTTGAGCTTATTGTGTGTTATTAATTGTGGTTGATAGCTATGCCGAGAGGTAGAGGACATGGTCGTGGTGGTCGCGGTCGTGGAGGCCACGGTGGAGGTCAGGGCCGTGGGCGTGGTCCTGTGGAGCCACCACCTGTGGTAGTTGAGTGAGTAGCTGAGGGGAGCGGAACTGCGATGGAAAGGGTTGCTGTTGACCCGCCTCCAGTTGGGGGCCAAGATGAGACCCCCGCTTTGCTGAGAGAGTTGGTGGGAGAGATCCGTGCTCTCCGTCACAGGCGCCGGCAGCCCTATTTCTGCGACATCTCTGTTGCTTGCTCTGTTGCTCCCCACTGCGTGAGGCGCGGATGACGCCGAGTGGATGGGGTTGAGGTTGGACCCGTTTGTGGTCGAGCACACCGGTCGAGCGTGGATCTGGGCTGCGCTACATGGAGAGGCGGTTTGGAGCCTTGGAGATGTCCTCACTTGAGGGTCCGTTTGTAGCCTTCGGCTAAAAGGGCAGCGGACATTTGGTGGGGCGGCGTGGTGTCTTCGAGACCGCCGCTCGGGGCCGATCACTTGGGAGGACTTTGTTGATCGGTTCAAGGCAAAGTTCTACCCTACTCCTTCATTGAAAAGATGGAGGTTGCCTTGACGACTTTTGTTTAGGGGAAAAAGTCCATTGCTGAGTATGAGGCTGAGTTCAACGACTTGGTTCGTTTTGTCCTTTAGTGGCAAACGATGATCTTCAGAAGGCCAAGAAGTTCCGTCGGGGTCTCAACACTGAGTACCGCCATGTGTTGGGAGCCACTCCACTCCGTGACTTCAGCTCTGTTGTGGAGCAAGACAGGGGCATGGAGTTGGAGATCTGACTCACTAAGGGCGACAAGCCTCTGGTGGGTAGTTGCTTCTAGTGGTGACGAGAAGAGGAGCTCACGGTGAGGGAGTGGAGTGCATTCGTGACACCTTTCAAGAAATTTAAGGGAGGACTGCAGTCCTCCAAGTTTAAGATCGAAGACATTTTCTTCTTGACGTCTCGTCCTTTTGCGAGTACTCGGCTCTTAGATCTGTCGCAGACGGGCATGCTTTGTTTCAAGTGCGGTGATGGTCACCGTGCTGCTGAGTGCTCCTGGACGGGAGATTGTCGTCAGTGTGGCCGACCGGGTCACAAGGAGCGGGTGTGTCGCCAGAACCCCGCTAGTGTGATCAAGTGGGAGCCTATCCCAGCTTCTGCTTCAGTGGGCCCTGCTCGAGGATCTGTCCAGATGATGGCTGCTCCTGCGCCGCCACTTCCTTGACTTAGGCGCCTCGGTTTGGTACTCTTGGCGCCGCCTCTTGCACCATTTCAGGTTGCGCGACCAGCTTTACCTGCACCGCCACAACAGATGGTCGGGGCTCTCACCGCCCCGACACCGTCCTCTTTCACCATGGCGCCAACTGGAGTGTACGCCATGCCTACCGTAGAGTCATGGGTCGTCTGGCGTGGTGATGTGTACTTTGCTTGTGGATTCGTTTGATGCTTTAGTCCTTTTTGATTCGGGGCTACCTATTCGTTTGTCTCGATGGTGTTTGCGAGAAAAGCAAACTTGAGTATCTGATTGATTTCTCGGTCGGTGTTGGTCGGTTCTCACAGGGGTATTATTGCGAGCTCCATGGTTTGTCTGGGTGCTCTATTGTTATCGATGGGGAGAAGTTCACGGCGAATCGATGGTCATTGATTGGAACCTTTTGATGTTATCTTGGGCATGGATTGGTTGCACTCTTACCGAGCCGTGATATCCTGTTTACGTAGGGCGGTCTCTGCATGCAGAACTTAAATGCGGAGAGACTTTGACCTTCAGTCGCGCCCGCGCTCTCTTTTAGTGTTGGCGGATTGTTTCCGGTCGTGCAGTTTAAGCTGGCTTCTCCTAGCTCTTCTTTGAAACCGAGGCGTGGCCCATGGATTGAGGAGATTCGATGGTTAGTGATTATCGGATGTTTTCCGGTGAGCTTCCGGCATGCCACTGCGCGAGACGTGGAGTTTCGCATTGATCTTGTTCCGGGCACTCGACCCATCTCTTTGTCTCCATATCGATTGGCACGTCCGTTTCAGGATGAGTTGAAGAAGCAGTTGGACGATTTATTGGCTAAGGATTTGATCAGGCGTAGTGTATTGCCATGGGGAGCTCCAGTTCTGTTCACAGAGAAGAAAGATGGGAGTTGGCGCATGTGTGTTGATTATCGTACACTTAATGCAGTCACGATCAAGAACAAATATCCATTGCCACGCATTGAGGACTTGTTTGATCAGTTGAATGGAGCTCAGGTGTTCTCCAAGATTGATCTCGGTCGGTATAATCAAATCCGTGTGCGTGAGCAAGATGTAGAAAGACGACTTTCTCCACCAGGTATGGGCATTATGAATACAAAGTTATGTCTTTTGGACTGACTAATGCACCTGCCGTTTTTATGGAGACCATAAACAGCATGTTGCACGAGTATTTGGATGACTTCGTGGTGGTGTTCATTGATGATATTCTTATCTATTCCAAGACCAATGAGGATCATGCGCGTCACTTGAGGCTAGTGTTAGAGACTTTGAGAGAGCACAAGTTCTATGCTAAATTGAAGAAATGTGAGTTCTGGATTTCAGAAGTGGGTTTTCTGGGTCATGTGATAAATCCTCAGGGCATTGCTGTTGATCCTAGCAAGGTCTCCACAGTGGTGGATTGGAAGAGGCCGACTAATGTGAAGGAGGTGAGGAGTTTCTTGGGTTTGGCTGGTTACTATCGACGTTTTGTGCAGGATTTCTCCATCATCGCCAAGCCGATGTCTTAGCTTACTCAGAAAGGTGTGCGATTCGGTGGGTGATGAGTGTGGCGTAGTTTACGCACTTTGAAGGAGAGGTTGGTGACCTCTCCTATTCTCCTCTTCCCGAGCGAGGAAGCGTTTCCGATCTTTTTCGAGATCGTCTCGAGTGGGTCTTGGCTGTGTTCTTATGCAAGGCGGTAAGGTGATTGCTTATCGTCGAGGCAATTGAAGAAGCATGAGCGAATTATCCCACTCATGACTTGGAATTGGCCTGCGGTTGTCTTTGCTCTAAAGATTTGGAGGCATTATCGTGCGGTGAGTCTTGTGATATTTTCACAAGATCATAAGAGTCTCAAGTATATCTTCACTCAGAAGGATCTGAATTTGAGGCAAAGGAGATGGCTGGAATTGATCAAGGATTATGACCTTACTATTCAGTATCATTTAGGCAAGGCCAATGTTGTTGTTGATGCTCTTAGTCGCAAGGCGACTCCGCTACTCTAGATTGCCTCATTCTGATTTTGATCGCATGGGGATATCCTATTGCTATCTTGGCACAAACATCTTGAGACACGATTGATCATTGATCGGCTATTCGAGCCGTGTCTTGTGAAGCTATGAGTGACCGGTTATTGCGGAGGTCAAGAAGTGCAGGTGAGGGCAAGGAGAGATTTCAGCATAGATGAATCTGGTGCTTTGCGGTTTAAAGGCCGCCTTTGTGTGCCACAAAAGGCAGAGGTCAAGGATGACATCTTGAGGGAGGCTCATCGCACCCCATACACTATTCATCCTGGTGAGACTAAGATGTATCGAGATCTGAAACAAAATTTCTGGTGGAAAAGGATGAAAGTGGATATTGCTAATTATGTGGCTTCTTGTGGTGTTTGTCAACAAGTGAAAGCTGAGCATAAGCGTCTGCGCAGGTTGTTGCTGACCTTTGGAGGTTCCCCAGTGGCCATGGGATGATATCTCTATGGACTTTGTGGTGGCTTTGCCTCGTTCACCACGAGGGAAGGATGCAATTTGGGTAGTGGTGGATCGTTTCAGCAAGTCTGCGCACTTTATTCCTATTCGCACGACGAGTTCAGCGAGTGATCTAGCTCCTATTTATGTGCGGAAAATAGTGAGACTGCATGGTGTGCCAAAGACTATCATTTCGACAGGATCGGAGTTTGTCTGCAAGTTACGGGAGAGTCTGCGAGTCGTTGGGCACAACCGTCTTAGTATAGCGTTTCACCCTCGGTGATGGGCGGTCAGGCGCACTATTCAGACTTTGGAGGACATGTTGCGGTCTTGTGTTCTATCTTGGAAGGGTAGTTGGGAGGATCAGTTGCCTCTTGCAGAGTTTGCTTATAATAATAGCTACCATTCCAGTATTAGAGCCGCGCCATTCGAGGTTCTGTATGGGCGGAAGTGCAGGTCGCCACTTTGTTGGGATGCAGTGGGTGAGAAGGCAATTTTGGGTTCGGACTGGATTCAGAAGACCGTTGAGCGCGTGGCCATGGTGAGACAGAATCTGCTAGCAGCTCAGAGCAGGCAGAAAAGCTATGCAGATGTGAGGAGGCGTGATTTGGAGTTTGCGGTGGGTGATCAGGTGCTCTTGAGAGTGTCTCCCACCAAAGGCATTGTCCGATTTGGTACCAAAGGGAAGCTTAGCCCGAGGTACGTTGGACCGTTCTCGATTATTGCAAGAATTGGAAAGTTGGCTTCTTGCTTGGACCTTCACGAGTCCATGCGCGGGGTTCTAATGTGTTTCACGTCTCCATCTTTGAGAAAATTTTTGAGAGACCCGAGCATGAGATTTTGTTGGAGCCGTGACTATCGAGCAAGACCTCACAATTGAGTCGCGCCGGTCGTATTCTAGAGAGGTCGGAGCGAGTGCTAAGGCACAAGACGTTGGTATCGTCAAGGTCTTTGTGGGCCTTGTCGATCCGAGAGAGAGGCGACTTGGGAGTTGGAGTCTCGTGTCGTGAGCAATATCAGGAGTTGTTCACGTCGGGTACGTGTGATTTGTTGTTTAATTTCAGCAGTGTGGGGATTCTTTGAGTAGAACGGCGAGTAGAATTCGAGTCGAATTCTGTTAAGGGGGGTAGAATGTAATATCCTGAAATTAACTCTTAAGGGTCTATATGTAATTAGACGGAAGGGGATACGTAAAAACAGAATATTTTAGGGTTTTTAGGGGGAGGTGACTCGTGCTAGTATAAAAGGTTGGTGGGGGGAGAGATTCTAGAAACCCTAAGAGTCTTTTCTTTTTTCTTTCTCCCGTCGCCGCCACCCTCATCGATTTTCTTCCGCTTTGGCGCATATTGCCCGCTGCGATGCCTGACCGCTCTCTTTGCTACAGCGTGGCCTGCGCGCCGAACGCTGCGATCGCGTAGCCGCCGCCACCGAAAGTGCATCGTTGATTTCTGCGGCGTCTTGGCGTGGAAGTCTGGTGCATGCGTTGATTCACCGCCCACACACGAGTCTTTGTTCGCCATCTGGGAATCGGCGTCGCACATCGCCATATGATTTTACTCGCCTCCGTTCTGTCGGTTTGTTTTTTTTTCCATTACTAGTTTCCCTGCTTCGCTACAACTGGTTAATGGGATACGCATGAATTGCGGCTGCTAGTGATAAGCAGCAATAGAATTACTAGTCCTCACGTCAGCCATTTTGCAATGTTTAGATGTAACGCATTTGGAATCAGTAGGACAGCAACTTGCTGCATGCATGCTGTTCTTTAATTGTAGTAGTAAGGGGGAGAGAGAGAGGTATTTGATAGTACTAATCATTATTTAACTAGTTTTGTCCTTGTAGCCTTGTATACATTGCATGTATGCGGCTGCTAGTATTTAATTAGTAGTGCAACTAGTGCTAGCAATTAATTAGTAGTAGACTAGTGCTAGAAATGAATTAGTAGTAGACCAGCGATAGAAATGAACTAGTACTGTATCTTTGCTTTGTTTGGATGCATGCTGTCTTGGACAGTAGATAGAAAGATATTTAATTACAGATTTGCTTCGAGATTAATTAGAGAGGGGTTTTAGAATTTTCTAGTCGAAGGGTTAGATGATTTAATTAGAAGTCATGGTAATGTAAGAAAATATGGGGAATTTTCTGTGGATACAAGAATGGGGTGGTTTGCCATGATCGGACTTGTGAGTCAAAAGATACACCTTGTTTTAGTACCAGGACAACAAAGGTTGACTGTTCGGTATTGGAGGGAGCATGGCGGATTTAGGGGACGTGTAGAAGCGATGTTAATTAATCGTTGTTCTTGTGTGTGTAGCTTGTATTGAAATTTAAGTGTTTAATTGTAGGAGAGCGTCGTGCTTGTTGCCATCTTCTAGCTGCACCGTGCGTCGCAACTAGTAAAGGCAAGTGCATGGTAGACAGCGATCAATGATTGATCACTGTATTTCTTTATCGTTCATTACCATTATTGTTGTGCTTTTATTTTTATTTAATTGCAAGCATTGGAATGGTATGACTATATCTTGTTGATGAACATGAGGAGAATTGGATATGATGAATATGATGGAATTATGCATCTTTGCATTCATAAACATCTTTGCATATGAGAAGGTGATCATGATTGATCACAACTCCACGAGTGGAGAAGGTCCCCGATCCTTGAGGAGGAGCGGGCTTGAGAGTGAACGTTGTCGCGGCGTTCACTCATGCTATACTGTATCTGTGAAAGAAGTGCATGTGGACATGTAGAGTAGTGTTGCATTGAGATATGAGATGAATGTGTGTGAAAACAAAGAGAAGAAGATGGCATGAGAATATTAATAGAAGGACATGTGATGATAATGAAGTTATTGAATACTATCGTTTTATCATTGTTTGTTGTTTATTGATGTATTTCTTTGAGTCATGGACTCACCCTTGCTCTTTGTTGTTTTTAGGTGATATTTGAGGCGCCACGCTTGAGAGGACTAGAGCACATGGAATAATTTTATACTTCAATCACATGACTAGTTGCCATGAGAACTATTTGATTCACTATTGCTGGGATACTTTTTAGAACATGTTAGAATTCGGAATAAGCTTAGATGAGTGTTTGGACTAGTCTATTTGGTTCCACGGTTTTGGATTTACTGGTTGGTGTTGTTTTAGACTTAATATCTTGCTATGTTTCCCTCGCGTATTTATTCATGCTTGATCAGTATTTATTCTTGTTCTATTGTGACCCGTGGTTGGATTTTATTAATGCTTTGGTTGCTGAAATTTTATAGTGTGTTGATGAATATTGTTTAAAAAGGAGAGTTTAGTAGCATTTCAGGCCCAGTGCTGGGCTGGAGTGTTACACAACACTTTACCCATTCCCATCTTAGTGTGCATCAGTGTCCATTTTTTAAGTTAGTTAACCATTAGCAAATTTTAGTTGATTTTACTAGTCCTAAAGCAAATTTTAGCAAATTAATTATACCTAGTTGTTAATCTATTCACCACGGACCTAAAGCCCGCATGATATCAACTATAACACTCTAGCCCATAATCCGCTCAATGCCCAGCCCACCATGGGGCAGACCCGCACACACATAGCACCCCACTTACACTTTTGTCCTCGCTTCATGTAAAAGGGTTAACCCAGAGGTGCTAAGTTTAGACCCAATAGGCATTATGTACTACTATAACTCATTTTAGACAAGCAATATGGGAGTAATCCCACCACACAACTCCTCGTGGGCCACATGGGCCACACTACGAGTAGGCCAGGGTATTACATGTCATGATGAAGCCAGTTGATAACAACGATCGTTGGACTGCAATTATTGTGTGTTGAAGTTTGGTGTCGAGCATCACCAAGAGTTGAATTGATGGGATTTAATAGATGTCTTATGTTTACGTGATTGTGGAATTGTCAAATGACAGTCCTTGATAAAAGGGTTTTGATAAAAACCTTTTGATTTGTATAGTAGATCTCCTCTAGAATAAAGTGGTTGTTGTAGTGAAGTTGTAAAGTTTTAGTGGACTCCCAATTTGAGGATGGAATGACAAAGTAGTATGAAATAATTTGGTGGGGTTTTGGAGAGTATTACAACAGAATAATGGATTATGATTCTTGTTAGGAGTGTATTATATGGATGTTAGCAAGATTGTTAGTAAGGAATTGTGAGGGTAGTTTTGATTCTTTAGAAGTATAATAATTTGATCGTTTTTCGTGATATTGTTTAAAATAAATATTTTGAGTTTTGCATTCGTGATCTTTCGGAGTTCATGACTTATGTGGTAGCTAACATTTATTTTATCAAGGTGACGTGTTTGAAAGTTCTCTAGGTTCTTAAGTGATTCATGTGATTTGGTCTTAAAAGCTCTTTTTGTTTGAGATGGCAAAGTAAAGTTGTAAACAAAGAAAATGGTTTCTTTGTTAAAGTAAAAATATGTCGTGGAAATGCTTGAGGCTGGAGTAAAGTCTTATGACTTGTGGCATATTAAAGGTTGCTTAACCTTTTTGTTTGTGTTGTATAAAGTTTCTCGAGTTTCAATAGCAATATTTTATTCTTATTTGACCGAGGTTTGATATTCTCTTTTTGTGGGACATGTGCCATTAACAGTGGTTTCGTCTCCTATTTTTCAGGTTTCCTTGCTATTTAACTATTTCTCTTGGACTTGTGCTTACTATGAGTGGTTAACTTTTTCTGTATGTTGAAATAAAAATTCTACCTATTCTTTTTGAGAAAGGAATAACTGATTTGTTTTACGAAGTATTTTAGGGTGTATAGTGGCAACTAGAGAGTAGTGGTCAAGTATATGACTTTGTGAGACTTTAGGTGCCTAGTTATTTGAGGTGTATTGGTGATGAATTGATTTTGGGCTATAATACCAGGAGAGGATTTCATTTACATGGAATGTTTGTCGTTGGAGCAAAACTAATTATATAGTTGCAACTAGCAGAATCTATAGTGAATTGTGATCCAAGATCTTTTTATCCATGTTGGTGAATTATTAGAATTATCAAAAGATTTGGAGATCTTGATCAATTAATTACAGTATTGTGATTGTATAAATTTCTAGATTTTGTGGATTAAATTGGATGGTGTGGTTTAATGAGAATCTAAGATTGGTGAGGTAATTTAATCGATATGGTAGTTAATTGAGTAGTGGGGATTGTTGAGGTGGTAATGATTGAATATGTTTCGATTGTAGGAATTTTAGTTAACAAATTAGAGGATTTCCCTATCAGTTATACTATAATTTTATTATAGGAGTTTTGGATGTTGAAATTAGACTTTGTGCTTTATGCTAGAGCAATAGTTGGCAAGATTATGTGTGGAAGTAGTAAAACAAATTGGATTCTAAGAATTGTGATGATCATTGATAGAATCCATTTAGTTGTGGTAAATGTGAGTATGTGTGTGTGCGCGTGCGCACACGCTGGGAATTTCAAGGTGTTTATCCTTATAGAATTGAGGTGATGGATATTTATTCTCTTTAGGTGCATTGGGAATTATTTGTCGAAATATTTCCTTGGTGGAGGAGTTGACTAGATTATTTTGTGGATTAGTAGAGATTCTCTAGATTAGTGTGGATGTTGCTTTCAGTTTGAGCATATCTTTGAGGTTGCCAATTTAATAGTAATGAGTTACTATGATATGCGGTTATTTGGAATCCCGTGATTTAAAAGGAAGTTTATTCCTAAAGGAAAGATTAAGGAAAAGTGTGTCTTTCTCGGGTAGTGATATACCCTCTTAGTTCGTGTTTAAGTTATGTGTTTATGACCAATGTCATTTGTAAAGTGAGTTGGTTTTATGTTGGTATGCGTGGTCCTTTCCTTTCAAGAAAAATAAAGAAAATGGTTAATTTGGGCATTTGAGTGATTTCGCCTTTGGGCTTATGTAGCGTTTATTTGCAAATTGCCTACTTAGAAATAGGGAGAGTTTTCTTAGTGAATCTTTCAATTTTGGAGTGGACTCTTTTGAAAGGAAGTTGGTAATGAGTGGTTTCCTTGGGAATCCTTTGTTTTCGGAATAGGATCTTATTGTAAGGGTGTAGGTTTAATGTGTGTTCCTTGTTAAAAGAGATTCTCCTTGCAAAGTGAAGTGGTCGAGTGAGTGATGCAGTATGGGTTCCATGTGTTAATGTGAAGGTAGTGTGTTTGTGCGGTTTGGTATCGAAGGAAAGTTTCACCCAAGGTACATTGGACTGATTCCGATAGTTGCGCGAATTAGAAAAGTGGGGTATCATTTGCACCATCCCGAGTCCATGCGCAGAGTACACAATGTCCTTTGTGTTCGATATTGAGAAAGTATCAGATAAATCTGGAGTATGAGGTTTCGTTGGAACCGTTGACCGTGGAGCAAGACCTCCCCTTCGAGTCATGTACGATGCATTTACTGGAGGACTTGGAGAGGGTGTTGAGGAATAAAACATCGAAGTATGTCAAAGTGTTGTTATTGCATCAAACTAAGCAGGAAGCGACTTGGGAGTTGGAGTCTCGCATGCGTGAGAAGTACCCAGATTTGTTCACGATGGGTATGTGTTACTTTGTTGTTGATTTTGGTTTTGTTGTTTTTTGAGTAGATTGGCAAGGGTTGAATTTGGGGTTGAATTATTTTAAGGGAGTAAAATGTAATATCCCATTTAAACTAAAGGTTATTGGGCTGATTAGAGAGAAGAGAGGGCTTAGTGGATCAGGCCAAGCCAACCGAGTCCTAGTTGGACTCGGTAGGGAGGTCAACTCGGGCTCAGGCCCGAGCCATGCTACTTATAAGGGAGGCTAGGGGGAGGCGCAGTTATCCCTAGCTCCCCATGTCTAGCCGCCTTGCCCCTGCTCCTGCACCTTGCCTCTAGTCTCCCCCTGCCTTTTGTGCTGCTAAGCTTAGCTGCCTTGCCCTCTGCCACTGCAGCGTCGGCCGGGTTGTTGTTGATGCTGCTGTGCTGCAAAGGAGGAGCAAGGAGGAGAGGAAAAGAAGGCCAGCAAGAAGATAAGGAGGGAAGGAGGAAGAGAAGGAAAACCTACGGCTTTGCGATCCACCTCCAATCTTCATCTAATTTTGTGGTTAATGATATGGTCAACCCTGATTTGATCTTAGATTGATGTTTATTTAAGATTTAGAGTAGTTTGGTCACAGGAATTGGATGTTTCGGGATGCCATAGTTCGGTTAGTTGTACTATAGAACTTTGCAAGGGCGTTTTGTGGTATTTTCGTCTAGATTCATGACTTTTCCATGGTAGGAAAGTTGTAGATAATTTCCTACGCTTTCCAGAGAGTCCAAGATCATTATATTTCGATAAGCGGTTGAAAAGTTATGGCCTCTAGAGTACTACTGTCCAAAACTCTGTCCCCGTTAACAGCAGTCGTGTAGATTGCTTTATTACGTACAATAGATGGTAGAATTAAATTATAGTCATAACTAGGTTTAGCTAGATAATTCTCTATAGTTTCCAGAAGTTGTATGGTTTTTTTCCAAGTTGTAGAAAAACAATTATAAAATTGTAAAGCTGGTTGTTCTGTTAAGTTCCAGATTGACCTTTGAGGTTGAAAACGAGGAACTAGATGGCATAATCCGAGAATTTGCATAACTAGTAAATTGTAGAAAATTTTGTGTAGATTATAGAAAATATAGAGTTTGCTATATTTGGAGTCAGAAGTAAAAGTTATGGGTGTTTGATCACTGGGACAGTGGGTATGTTGTCCGGTGAAAGTGTGATTAATTGTGTCGGGTTTGCGTGTAGGAGCGATTTCAAATTGCTTGATGATTGTGTACTGTTGTGGCATAATTTTGAGTTGGATTATTATTATTGTCCACAAAGCGTTGCTTCAAGTTTAGTGTCATCTTTGCATCGTTCGGGTTTTCATGGCTAAAAGGCAAGTGTATGGTAGAGCGGTAGACATCAGTTTGTTTGACATTGTCTTTAATATTACATTACCATGATATTTATTTATGCTTTTATCATGCTTATTTACATGCCATGAAAATGATTATGATTATGATGGTATTACCATGATGATGACATGGTAATGATGATAATGGACATGTTGATGAATAATAGAACAAACTGCATTCTTGCATCGTGTGCATAATCATTGCATAATGGAGATTACTTACAGTGATCATATGATATCTGCATTGGTGGTAGAGACTCCACGAGACTAGAGAGACCCCCGATTCCTTGTTGGATGGCCTCGGGAAAGGGTGAACACTGTCGCGGGTGTTCACTCATGCTATACCGGTATGAACGATAAGATGAGCAAATGAGGATGTAGAATAGATATGCATTGCATTAATGGAAAGATGATGATATACCTTGAACATATAGACAACGATGATATTAATGATTATGGTTAATAAACTGCTTGTTTACTATTTTATTATATACTTACTGAGTCGTGGACTAAATCTTACTTTATTGTTGTTTTTAGGTGGACATTAATGGAGCCATGCATAGGATGGAGTAGCACATGTGTATCACATGCAAATACTACATAGACATTTTTTTAGTGTGCTTTCATTAAATATAATGTCATGATAATTCCCTTTAGGATTTATTAATAGACTTGTTTATTATTAGTTTGATAGTTGGAAATTTGGTTGATTTAATAATAGTTTGCTTTTATTACTTGTTGACATCCTATTTACTGGGAGCATGGTTTCAGCATTTCTTGAGCGCGCGTGTCTCGAGCGTTCCTCAGGCGTGTGTGATCAAGCTGTGAAAGTTAATCTTTTTGTGCAAATATATTGATTAGTTTGTTGTTCAGTGATCCATTGTGGGGTTTTATTCCATAGATCTGGAGTTATTGATAAATTCAGTTTAAATTGGTTGTGAGAATGATTTTGATGACATTCTGAGCTCTATATTAGGCTGGAGTGTTACAATTTTTCTAGTTCGTTCGTTCTTGATATCGTGCACGCTCATGCCGTATCTCACAATTTTGATCCGATCCTGGAACTGCTGCAAAAACTTATTTTGAAAACGAAGTTCATTTATTCCTCTGTGGAAGTGGTTGATTTGGCTTGTTCCTTTTTACGATATTGGGTAGGTATCCAAAAGGGTGCTATGGAGGCGCTAGTGCTGATCAACTGATTCATACGGTGCCGAGCGCAACTCATTCGTACACGCCTTCCCTGCCGTCCTTTTTACGATATTGGGTAGGTATCCAATAGGGTGCTATGGAGGCGCTAGTGCTGATCAACTGATTCATACGGTGCCGAGCGCAACTCATTCGTACACGCCTTCCCTGCCGTCGCTCCCGGCTCCAACAAGTCTACCAGGGCGAACATGAAGTTTGACAGATGGCTAAGGAAAGTAGGCTTTTGGCGTGGTTTGGGACGAATGAAGTTCGTTCAGTATGTCTCGTCCTTGCTAACTGTAGTGTCATGCACAGTATGGAACACACAAGCAACAGTGTTGGCAAGAAACACCCAAATACACTATGCGAAAATCGAGCTAAGTCTTACATCCGAAGAACAGAAAATTCAGCAAAAAAAACAATTTATTTCCGCTGTTGCGCACCACAACGATTAGCATTCCACCTTTGCTTCTTTACACCCACTGATGGCGATGATTCAGGCTAATGTTTATGTTCCTTTCGTAAACACATTGCTCAATACATCAGGTCCCTGGTGTCATATGTTTCCTCACACAACCCCAATGGAACACATCGCGACGATCATGTTATTTGGCCTTGCCACCTTCAGCTTTTCTATGGACAAAGGTATGATTATCCAGAGCAACTAGAGCTTTGCGTTCAGTAGCCAGTACTCTAGGAAGCACAGCAAGATTCAATGTCTGACACATTTGTGGGCTTTGCTTCCAAACAGCTCTGCCATATCTAAATCCTCCACCTTATGTCGCAGATTGATATTAAAACTTTGATAACCAACAGACAAGAAAGCCAGACCTCCATGATTCAACAGATTAACGATGGCAGCCCTAGGTTCTGTACATCCCCGGCATACTGTAAGATACAGCTGGAACTGGTCCATGAGAAGTAGCGACTTCCTGCACAGCGGTTCTGTCACTTGGTACATCAGCCCTAACACCCGGATGCAGATAAAAGTACAAGTTCCTTGATCTGGAGTCTACACATGGAGTGGTTCCAGCCATATATTGGGTTGGGCCTGTTGCATCAAGCAGTGACCCCCTAAATACTGGGTTCTGAAAATTTAGTGCATGATTCGGAAAATGCAGGATATTTGGTTGACATGGAAGTGTGGGTGGTAAGCTTCTTGGACCATTCGTATCCTGTGAATTTTGGCTGTCAGTGGACATTACATGTCTAACGATAGTTGAAGGCTTGCCTGCAAAAGAGAAAAGATAGTCATTACTCATTAGTGCCCCCACATCATCATTCAATAGATTTTAACTCTTTTAAATAGTATTGATGAAACCAAAAAATCAACTTGACATTTACATAACATCATGTTTTTGAGGAATGTAACACTGTAATACCAGCTATATTTGCATGTACTCCCGGAATTTGTGCATTCCAAGATCCATCTACTGCATGCTTTGTACTAGATGACGCCACATATTTATGATCCTTCGAAGGAATTGTAGCAGAGTGCACTACTGTTGACCTATGCTTGTGTCAGAAAAAAAAAATACCACTATAAGAGAGATCACATAGTGTGAAGGTACGATGGAATTATATTTCAGAGTATTGGGTCTCAAAAGGGTAGGACTGAGTACCCCCCCCCCCCCCACCGCCAACAGTTAGCTCTGTTACCATAATCTTCTGTTTGTGACCAACTAAACGAGTTGTCATAGGTCATCAATCGAAGAAGTTCAAGCAAGATTCAGTTGATGGGAAGGTGATACAAGAAACAAAATCTTCAGTTTGGCTCTCGGCATAACTAAGGATCTCACTAGGGTCATCTGAACTGAAAATCTTTTTCTGCATGTTAATTTTCTTCAAAAACTTCATAGGATTTTTTTAAATACACATACTTGAAAATTTTCAATAATTTCAGACAGGTCCTGTATTACAACTACTAGTAATGGAAGAAAATTTGGATAAACCATTGCATGTTTCCCCATTACTTTTTATTCATCAAGGTTCACAAGCAAGAATCCTGCTGGGTGTGATTTGGTCGAGGTCTTGAGGGATTTTATGGATGGATAGACAAACCTTGTATTTTCCCAGGAAAATAAAAACGTAGAGCTACAATGTTCCTAGTTTCTACTGACCATAAGGGCCAGCAAGCTGAAAACCTAATGAAGAGAGAACAAACTCCCTGTTCTTGTTAGGAATGGATGCTTCAATAAGACTAACGGTTGTCAAAAGAGTACAAGTGTACAGCCCCAAAAAGTTAAGTTTGAGAATGGATGCATTCATTATTTATGGTACATCATTGGTTAAATTCCATGTAGATATCAATATATATCATTTTTTAAACATCCGTTGTATACTTGTATAAACGATTAAACTAGGTGTTTAGATCAAGCTCCTAGTAAAAACATATGAACTGGAGACAAGACAAAAGCTACCTGGGCAAAGAAGAATGTTTCCTCTGTAATGAAACAACTGATCCACTTTCGTTGTCATTTTCCTCAAGTTGAGTAAAGTGTTTTCTAAATTGGTCAACAGCACTGCAAGATCAGAAAATGATGAAAGTGGTATCAGAGATTGACAATGACTAAGAAGATAAACAAATGTAAAATATATCTAACCTTAAATGAACAAAGTTTGGCCTTTCTGTTCCACTAATGTGCTCCTTCGGTAGTTGAGGATGGTACTCCAAAATTTCTCGAAAAATTAGTTCCTTGATGTCCTCCTTTGTTGCTCTGCGGCGCTCAAACTCAAATTCCACTTTTGGAATTGGTTGACAAGAAGGTTCTCGCTCTACCTTTGCTAATCCATTGAAGTATGGATCTGCCAATGCCTATAATTTGCACATATGTCAAGATCATAATTTTGGAGTAATGTCAGGTATAGAACATAGGATCATAGTTTTGGAGTAATGTCATTTGTATGACATGCCTCTTCAGCAGCCGGACGATCCTTTGGATCAAAAGCTAGAAGCCTCCTAAGCAATTGTAACGCTAATGGATCAGCCTTCGGAAATTTCTGTGAGAATGATGCAGGCTGTTTCTTCCGCATGCATGTAAGGTATTTTCTTGCCTTGTCATTCCGCACCTTAGAAGAGGTATAAGAGTGGCAAAATTTAGAAGCAGATATTAACTGAAACTTCCAATTTGATAACAAATTTACAAAGATCAGCTATTATACCTGAGAAATAGCATCTAAGGAGGGTGTCCCCAGAAGATCAGTTATCAAATCCAACTGGTGAACAACATTTTTACCAGGAAATAGAGGCTTTCCAATCAACACCTCGGCAAAAATGCACCCTATACTCCATATATCAATAGCTGGTGTATACTGCAATCCAAACAATGGTAAATTTCAGTGACACAGGCCAATGGCATGCCAACTCAGATAAGATCCAGTGGATGATTTTTGTTGCAGAAGAGATAGAATACGAAATCAATATCACAACTGCATGGTCAATACTGAATAATGGCCACTAATTGGGACAGTTTGAGTGTTTCTTTAGTCCACCTAATGCTATGCACTACTCAAATGAGTGATGGATAGATTTTCCAAAGTTGCAACTAGCACCATGAACAAATGTTACAGACATCATACTATTGAACTGTCCTTTTTTACTATAAATTAAGAGGGTGCATAACCCGGTACATTGTACTCCCTCCGTTCTTTTTTAGTTGTCGTTTTAGAATGTGTGCTCAACCTTTTCAAACATTGACCGCTAATATACACAAAAGTATTTGGATTTGTTGCGTGGAAATGGTCATAAAAAAATAATTTCATATCATTGTATTTTTTATAATTTTTACTAATATTTAATTAGAAAAAATAATGGTGAAAGATGTGTATTGGAGACCATGTCGATGTCCAAAATGACAAACAAAAAAGAACGGAGGACGTACACAAAATAATTGGCAAGGCAAACGTTACAAATTATGCATGCATACATGCACTTCTTCAAGAACATAGCCACTAGTTACCCACCAGCAATGGCAAGGGTTTACAGTTGCGCTGGTTACTTGATGGCTACCATAAATCTCACTAGGGATCAAAATTTAGAATACCACTCCATTTTTATTTAATTTAACTTAAATCTAAAATTCAAACATAAATTTATGTATCCTGTCGATCTTAGGCTGGAAACAATTGTAACTGGTGGTAATCAGTCGGATTCAGGAACCATCTTTCAATTCAAAATTGAGCCAGCAATCCATCGATCTGATATTTTTTCTGGAACGGACTACATGTCAGTCTTCTGTTTGCAAAAATGACTCCAGAGCATATAGAAAGCTAAACCCCAAAAGATGTGTTGTGCTGGATTTCTTTCTTTATTGAACAGTTCCAACAAAGCTAGGTTTAACCAGTTATGTTCTGAACCGATTCTTCTCCTATTCTCATACAAATGTTGACTTGAAATAAACTTATCCAATATGTTGGTACATCAACCATTGACGTGAAGATTGCAAGGTAGTGTTTGGTTCGAAATTGTCATCACAATCGTAATAGGTATCAAAATACAAAGTAATACATCCTATTTTTGTTTTACTGGAGTGTAATCTCATTACAAGTATTGTGATTGCGGAGTAAAATAGACAAACAATGGATAAGTATTAACTTTACGTGTAATCACAATATGAAGAAAAAGCTTCAAATCAATGAACCAAACACCACCAAAATTTGCTCCAAAGCATTTTGTAGAAAAGCTAGCACCATTCCAAACAAACAAGACCACCCCCTCAATTTGAATAAATGTATAAATCATGACAAACTCTTGCCTTGGAATAGAATGATCCGCACAATTCAGGCGCTCTATACCATCTCGTTGCCACGTAATCCTGCAAAAGGAAGTTTATATTTAAAAGCTCATTTGACAGTAGGCAATGCCTAAAGAACAGAAAACAAGGGTGGAAAGCTCCCCATGTCACATTAACTCAGCTCAAGATGGTCAGTCCCCAAGCCCTAACTATAGGTGAGTCACACAACCATCATGCCCGCCCCCTCCCCAGTCCCCACCCTAAAACCCAAGAAAGGGGAAATGGCTTCGTTAACCATTGTCATCTTAAATGCTAGACCCACCCAAAAGTGACACATCATGTCATTTTCTAAATTTTCATGTGGTAATGTATTGATCATTCAGCTTCCACTTTCTTTCAACCATCGTATCGAATGATGCAACCTGAAGTTCAATACGACAGCTGGGAGACAGTGCATGATACCTAAAGCTCCAATGCTTGCAAGGTAATAACACTGCTAAGCATAGGTGTCACAACTCACAAGGGCAAGTTGTAGTGCATACACCATCATCTATTTGCTAGCCATATGATGTAATGTCATGTCATAGGGCAATTTAATCGACTACTAATTCTGACGAATAACCAAGCTTATTAAGGCGTTGCCTAAACGACACTTATGCGGTAAGGCGCTGCCGGTGTGCTAAGGCGTCGCCCCACCTTGCGTCACCCCCGCCTTGCCGCCTCCTCCCGGCCAAATCCACCTCCCTGCCGCCAGATCTGCCTTCCCCGCCGTCAAATCCTCCTCCTCGCCATCGATTGGACCACCCCGCGACCGGATTTCGCCTCCCCCATCCAAGGCAGCGGAGAGGACGGGAGAGGGAGAGGGCAGGGAAGAGAGGAGAAAAGGAGAGGAGAGGAGAACTTACCTCAACCCCGCCGATTCCGGCTCGCCACCAGTCAAATCGGCCTCCGCCGCCGAATCTGCTATCCCCGTTGCGGGATCCGCCATCCCCGCCGTCGGACTCCGCCACCCTGCTGCCATGAGGAAGGGGAGGAAGGGGAAGAGGACAGGAGAGGGAGACTGGATCTAGGAGAGGATAGCGTCCATGCGCTGCGGGAAGAGGGGATGCACTGCGGGAAGAGAGGATGGCGTCGGCACGTCGCAGAGAGAGCGAGGCGGGCAGGGGAAGAGCGAGCGAGGAGGCTAAGGAAGCATCGGGCCGTCGACCTAACGTGCAACAGCAGTGATGGGCCGGCCCGGTCGTGCATCAACAGTGATGGGCCGGCCGGATCAACAACAATATGACTTTCTTTTATTTTTTTCTTTCTTTTTATCTTTTTCATCTCCACTTCCTTGCTCCCTTAGTGCCTTAGGATGTGTAAAACGTCGCCTCGCCTCGCCTCACGCCTTAGCGCTTAAAAGGTGTGGGGGGTGGCTCGCCTCGTGTCGCCTTACCGCCTTAATAACCATGCGAATAATTGATGGTATGGGTAATTAAACTATTGAGATATTAAACTTTGACGACTGCAAAATCCACCAATAATGCACGGTCAGATTATTAAGATAAAATAACAACAAAGAAATCCTTACGGTCCAAAAGACTGTAGTAGGTGCATCATTAAATGCAACTCTTGCCAAGCCAAAGTCACATATTTTGAGTTTGCAATTTGCATTAGCAAGTATGTTTTTGGGCTTCAGATCTCGGTGATAGACATTTGCTGCATCAAATCACAAATAGTATTTAGTCAATTCTGATCATACTTAGCAAATGAGATAATAGTATATATTCTGTCCAAATATTAATAATCTAGCATGGAAATATGAACTCGTGTGCATTTGTACAACCAGTACCACAAAAACAGAAACTATGCATTTGGCTCACCAATACGCAGAGGTCACAGTTTCTTATAATTGAAGAAGAAAGTTAGTTATTCACTTTGCAAAAATAAATGCCTTGTAGTTCTCAATCTAAGTTGAGAGAAAAATAACATCTTCTATCTTGATTTTGCATAAACATCACTACATTTAGTTACGGATGGCCCATAGAAGAGTGAAGCACAAGTGTGTGATTGGCTCAACTTGTAAGTACATGTGGATTAGTGAAATATCATCCAACTAGCAGTATAATTAATTAAATGTTATGCCTTTTGGATATGTGATACGCCTATCTAGCGAAATTCATCCTACTGAAAGATGCAGAAGTGCATAACCAACAACTTATGGTTGCTAATTTGCTATTTGCTACATTCAAATTACCCCAGGGTAGTTTTTTGCTTCACTATCTAATGTTCCTTTTCCTTTTGTCTAGGCCCTGATCAAGGATCGAAGAACCGCATCGGCGAAATCCCTCGGGGCCCGATGTGATTTCAAATGGTACTGCCTCGATGAATCGAAAACCGGACAAAATCCGGCCAAAATTTGAATACAAAAAAATCTCGGCGGTTCTGAAGCGTAGCTTAGGAAAAACCGGCTAGAAAACTGGAAAAACCGGAAATGAAAGGGAAATTGGTAATTAGTGAATAACAATGCTAACTAAGTAATGTTTTGTAACAATGTTTAAATCACCAATGCATCAAGAGGGGGCGGGGGGGGGAATCTGATGTCTGCACAAAGGGGGTGCTAAATCAAGACAAAAAAACAAAATCCAAATTCAAACTGATTTTGGCCGGTTTTTTTCTCCCGCCCGTGCCCCGGTATCCGATTACCGGCCGGGATTTTGATCCCTAGCCCTGATACATCAGTTTGCCTCCTTATCCGTATCGCAATGTGTATCAGAGCATAATCGCATTATTTCATTTAAAAAGGATAAAAAGACTCTAGTGGTGGTGAGTGATGCGTTCTTGTTCCCCCCACCCTCTTCGGTGTCCGTTGGATTGACGATCGGGGCACCGACGGACCGAATCGCGTCGCGCGAACAGCAGCATCCCTAGCGCCTCCTCTGCCCACGCCCGCCTCCCACTCACGCGTCCCACCTGTGCCGCTCGCCTCCCACTCTCCTCTCCTTCACCGCCTCCGCCCTCGCTCTTCTCCCATTATCCATGCATCTCCACCCCCTCTCCTACTCTCATCTCGCGCCGCCTCACCCTAGGGCCAGGGTCAGGGAGGGGGGTGGAACCGGCGCCGGCAGGGTCGTGGATGACCTGATCTGGCGCGGTTGGGAACTAGCCCGAGACGGATGGCGGAGGCCAGATCCGCTGTATCCCTCGCCTCCGGCTGCGTCTCTGCTATCTCCCTCTCCTTCGACAGCCACTACCCATCACTGTGTGGCATCATGGATTCGCGGTCACAGTGTTGGCGAAAACTCCTGTGAAGCGATTGGCCATGGCGGTGTCTATCCAAGCCTCGTCTTCTTCCCTCCGCTCGTGCCTCCTCTACTCCTCGGTCGCTTGGTCCCCATGGCACCTCCTCTCCTCCTCCATCCACGACGACGCCTCCTACCAAGCCGAAACCCTCCCCTTCAACGAGATCCAGCTGTCCCCTGAGAAGCCGTCCACCGCCATTGCCTTCATCCTCCACAGCCTCCTTGGCTCTGGCCACAACCGGCGCTCCTTCACCATGCCCTCGCCTCCAAAATATGCTCCTTATTTTCTGTTTTAATCCTCTGGCATACTGCTTGTGGGATTGCTAACCGTTGCTATTTTATACTGGCGGCTTCTTTGCTTAGCAACGTTGCTCACATCGAAGTACCGGAGAATGATAGCGTTGATCCTTATTAGGTATTTTTCTGCACTTTCTTTGACAAAATGTGCTTGGATTTATCATGTTGTTGTTCATCTAATCCAATTATTTCCATTTTCAGGAATTAATGAAAATCCTAATTGGGTTTATAGATATTGCTGGCCTTTATTTTGCTTTGACACAGTTGACTCACATAAACATCTCCCATAATTATAAGTTCCACTCCCATAATCATAAGTTCCAGGCTGTTGGTCTTGGTGAGTACATAGTTGTCCTTATTCACTTTCTGATCTAATGCTTTTATCTGAAGTTTGATTTGTCAAATTATCCTACTGCATCCATGGAGACATGTTTTCCTCGATCTTATTTTGCATGTCCATTCTGTACGTTCACCTGCCTCACTTCCTATTTAATTTTTATCCTTTTTTGCATACTGTGTGCTGATATCTGGACAGCTTTTCCTATACAAAATGAATCCCTCATGTTGACTTTTTATATACAAAATGAATCCCTCATGTTGATATTTTGTATGGATTGTCTTCGTATATTTGGTTGTGCAATTTTTTGAGTTGCATGTTCATGGCTTTGGTATTGAACTATTGATGCAATTGAAAGAACAGCCACAGGCTTTTTATTGGCTGCTGATAGTGTTTATCAGCTAATTGAATGTTCTCTGTACTATTTGTTATTTAGTTGGATTGCATCTCCTTAAGTTTGTTACTCAGTATAAATGAGGAAACAATGCAATGCTTTGACCTTTTTCCAGCTGCAATTAACTCTATCGTGACTATCATTGACGTATTGGATATTTTTGGGGTTTTCAGGTTGGGCTTTCGCTGACTCAGTTCTGCACCGACTGGCGCCTCTCTGGATTGGGGCAAGAGGGCTTGAATTTACGTGGAAGTACATATTTCAAGGACTTGAAGCAAATGCCAATCTTGTATGCTACTCAATATAATGTGAAAAATAGAATGTCAGATTCATTGTTTCCAAGAGAGCAACTACCTAATGCTCTGACCTATGATGTTTGCTAGGCACAGTTGTCAACAAAAAAACTTATATGTGTTTTGGTTATCCTTGATCACAGAAGACTTACTTTTGTACTTCTGCAGGTGATGAGCCTCTCCCTTGCTGCATTAGGATCCTTGATGTGGCTCCCTTGTTGCATTAGGATCCTTGATGTGGCTGAGGAAGAACAAACCTAGGACTTTGGTTCCAATAATTTATGCATGTGCTCTGCTTCTGGCAACAATGCCATCTATCACCAGGTTATTCTCTCTCATGCTCCGTCATATGTTTATGTTCTTGTTTCCCATTATTTGTTCTGAGACACAAAGTGCTTGATTATGATGAATTAATAGTAAGTAGATGTTGGTAAATCTCCACTATTTGCTGTTAACTACGTTCTGAGGTTCCTCTAGCATGATTTGTGTCAATTTTGGGATATTGGCTTAATACCTCGTACACCGAGATTGTGTCAACTATGCAACAGGACAAGGCTGGTGGTCGGGGGGTTCCAAAGAAACGCTGTCGACGCTGAGATTGTGCTGGGGCAGCATGCCGGAAAAAGGGTGTCCTTGCCTCAGATACCCCTGTGCCCCTTCGACAACGAGATGTTCCTGTTCTGGTTTAAGAGGAAGCAATTCCCGGTCAGGCTCAGCTTCGCCATGACAATCAACAAGGCCCAGAGGCAGACCATCCCGAACACCAGTGTCTACCTACCCAAGCCGGTGTTTTCTCATGGTCAGCTTTACGTCGCGCTGTCTAGAGCTACCGCCAGAAGCAACATCAAGATCCTTGCCATCGCGGATAAGGACAAGAACAAGCGTCCAAAGTCTAGGAAGACCCGTGGGATCTTCACGAAAAACATTGTCTACAGAGAAGTCATCACATCATAGACGAGGATAGCAACGACGGGTTGTAAATTAATGCTTGATAATTTTTTTTTTTTGCTTGATCTCAAATATATTTGTCTCGTTTTGATTTGGAGGCGGAAGCTTCTCAAGCATGTACATTTCTCTTGGTACTCATGGTGGAATCATCCATGCAAGATCGTTTCTTTAGAGGTTTATCATGTAAGCTTCCATTCTGTAAAGATTTTTCGTTTCCTTATCTAGCTTTTCAATCATATATTTGTTATTATTTGGTTTGTGGCTTTTGCAGATGTCATTGGCATGGTCGTGCATGTCAACGGCATTGAGAACCATGAATCATGGCCCTGTCGGATGCCAACCAGGGAGATAGCCCTGATGAATGTTCGGTATGATCCATGTAAATTGTCTCAACTATTGATGATTAAATACGATTGACATTTTTGGATTCTCACTACTTGCTAAACGCATAGCTGAGAGTTGATATTCATACGAGTTTGAGACTTCCATGTGGCACGCCACATCACGAGATGGCGTCCGGCAGAGGTAGACTTCCATTGTATGGCAGCAACCCTATTGAAGGTGAACATGACCACTGGCAAGGAGAATATACCTTTCCTTTCACAAAGATCTTTAGTATTATATATATATATATATATATATATATATATATATATATATATATATATATATATATATATATACTATGTTTCATCTTTAGGCGGGTTGTCGACCACGGTAGAGAGTTAACTCATATTCTTCCCAGACTCAATCTATGCTGACGAGTTGGAAGGTATAAGTATCTACGTCATCTGTGTACTGATTATATTGCATCTCTATAATAATTACCTCTCCACGGTAACCCTCTAAATCTTGTATTACTTTTTTTTGGTTTATCTATAGGCTTTCGTGCATCCTTAATGATTGCCCCTAGGGCTATACGTGACTATGTCAATTTCATCGTCCAGATGAGGACGAACGCGATTGCTAATCCTCGTTATCAAGGATTGAATGTAATATTCTTAAAATAACCCTCTTAATGACCAAAACCCAGAAACCTAGCCGCGTTGAACTTCGTTCACCTATGCGTCGTCGCCAACATCGCCATCTTTGCTCAGCTGCACCGCAATTGTCATCGCCACGCACCCGGCGACGCTGTTCCGCTGCTAGCATATTTCTTCGGCGTCGTGAAGACTCGGTTGATCGCTGCTGCTGCGTCTTGTATGACGCCGACCGAACCGCCTCCTATTTGCCGCTGCTAGCCAGCGCATGCGCATGTGCGTGTCCTCTACCGCTAGCTTTCATGCACGTGTGCTAGCAGTGCATGCATCCATCCTTCCGTTGATTGCATGAAGCTCTAATGCCTACATGTGATCATTGCTATTTGTACTGCCGAGTCAAGGGAAAAGCAAGGCCATGAGAAAGGAAGTGCCTCAGCAGAGGAAAATTAGGAAGAAGAAGTCGGTATCTGGGTTTTCGTCGTGTGGGTAACGATTTGTTATTTTTCTCTGTTTTGTTAATTTAATTAGAGATTAAAATCAAGATTAGAGAAAGGGCATTAGCAATTTCTAGTCAAGGGACCGAATAATAGATCGGTTTAATCTGATGTACTGTGTTTTCAGGGATCGACAACTGTGTTTTCGAGGATCGTGCGGGCATAATTTGGGAATTTCATCTACAAGATAGTTGTAGAGGACTTCGTAAATTTTCTGTAGAGTGCTTAATCGCGTCAATTGATCGGGTAGATTAAGAGTTATGGTTTTTGTAAGCCTGTTGTCTAGAGAATCGTCGTCTTTTGGCAGCATGCTGGTAAACTGTAAATTAAAATTATTAAATGGACTAATTAGAGTTTTTGCTCTACATCAAAGATGTAGATAATTATCTAAGGATTCCAAATGATCCAAGAACACAAATTTTGGTTAGGTAGAACAGAAGTGATGATTTTGGGAAGACTGCTGTCCAGAAACCGATCGCTGTTGGACGCAGTCGTGGGAAACTATTAAATTGACTTGGTAAATAGCATAATTGAATTTTGGTCATAACTAGAAAGAGGTAGCTAACTTTCTGTAGATTCCAAAAATGCTATGGTTTATAGTATTTGCATGTGTAGATTAATAGATATGAAAATATTAAACCTGTTGACCCTTAAAAACAGGGGGTTAAAGGATTTAATCAGTAATCGTGGTTAACTAAGAAATTGTGGAGAATTTTGTGTAGATTCCATAACTGGTGTTTTTTGCCATGACAGGACTTGGGAGTTAGAAGTTATGCTGTTTTTAGTCTGCAAGACGACAAGAAGGGTCGATCGTCCGATCTGGAAGTGTTGCGGATTTGGGGAATGTGTAGGAGCAATGTCATTTAATTGTTGTTCTCGTATTGATGTAGCTTGTTATTGAGATTGGGCGTTTACTATAGGAGTGGCGTTGGGTTTGTTATCTTCTAATCAAACCGCTTCTCGCTACTAGAAGAGGCAAGTGCGTGGTAGACAGCAATCCATAGTTGATCATTGTATTTCTTTACCACTCATTACTATTATTGTTTGTGCTTTTAGTTTTTTTTTAAATGCAAGCAATGTGAATGGTCATGAATTATTTCATATTGTTGGATATGAGAATGATGGTCGACAATGATATTGATGAAACTATGAATAGTTGTGCATTCACAAGTATCATTGTATATGAGAAGGTGATCAGGTTGATCACAACTCCACAGGAGTGGAGATCCCCGATCCTTGCAGAGGACGGGCTTGAGTGAAATTGTCGCGAGTGTTCACTCACGCTATACCGGTATATGCAAAATAAATGCATGTGGATATGTAATGTAGAGATGCACTGAAAGAAAAATATTTGAAGATTGTATATTAGAATATTGAGAAGAGAATTGCATGAATGAGCATGAAAATAAAGAAAAGAGAACAAGTGATGTTATTGATTTCTGTTGATTTAATATTATTCATTGTCTATTATTGTGTTTGCTGAGACGTGGACTCACTCTTGCTCTAATGTTGTTTTTAGGTGACCTTTGATGGCGTTTCGCTTGAGAGGGAATAGCGCACGTGGAATAATTACATACCCTCAAACACTTGATTCAATTGTTACGAGAAACCTTTACTTCATTATGATGGAATATCTTTTAAGACATAATAGATATTAAATAATCCTAGACGATTGATTAGAACTTATTTATTCATTTCATAGAATTTGTTCTATTGGTTTTGTGCCAATTTTGAATTATTATCTTGCTATGCTTCTAGAGTTTAATTATTTATTATTGTCAAATCTTTATTCATATTTCATTGTGACCCATGAACGGATTTTAATAATAAATTGCTTGCTATAATTTTATTGTAAATTGATGTAAATTAAATTGTTAGGGTAGTTTAGTGGCATTCCAGGCTCAGTGTTGGACTAGGGTGTTACATTGAATGAGTAGGAAGGCAGAGCGGAAATGATCTCCACAGTTGATGGACTTATTTATTTTGCATTCCTTGGTTATATTTGTTGAAATTCTATTTTTATGTATATTTTCAATGATATGTTATTTCATTTGTTATTGTTTCAATATCGCGTTGGAGCAAAGTATCTCTTAAGTTCGTTGTATCGTTGCTTATTTGAATGACTCAATTTATGAATCCAACATTTTGTTATACATGATTTGGACTACAATCGGCGATGGAATGCTTGCTGAATTTTCATTAGGATGTAAATGACTCCAAGTCAATCTTATTTACTTATGTTTTTTCCTTCATATGTGTTATCAAAATGGCTTCAAAATAATTCTATAGTTTGTGTTTCCATCGCAACGCACGAGCACTTGACTAGTCATTTAAAATGGAAAGAAAGTAAATCCCCAATACGCCTTCCATACTTCCCCTGATATCAGTGTAGTTTCCTAAACATGGAGAGGAGAATGAGATAGACATTCACAGATTCGTACGTCTTGTTAATGTCTATCCATGGAACATGTACATTTGAGTCCTATGCTTGCACAGGTTGTTCTTGACTTTTTAGTTATTAATATAGTAATATTATCTATGAATTATGCTTTACATAAATACTTTACATTTTTTTATATATGTCACTGTATCCTTGTTTTTGGGAAATACCATATCTTTGTATCACTGTACCAGTTTCCGATATCAGCATAACCTGGACTTTGGTATTTTTTTGCCCTTTTAACTAATTTTCACATACTTGACAACGATAAAAAAGAGATCACAGGCAAGAAGCTACTATTTAAATTCGTCATATAATAAATGAAATTGATCCAAACAAGCATCAATTATAGTCTTATAGATTAGCTCAATTTGACCTAAATAAGCTACACATTTAGATATATGTATTTTACTCTTATCAAAAATCAAATGTGACTTTCCTTATTAACACTTAACTGTGCCAATTTAAAAACATATTATAAATATGCCATACTTCTGTATTATTTCAGCTCAATTAATCTTGTAAACTCATCAAAGAGTTAGTTTCAGTTCAGTCAATCTTGTAACCTGACTAATAGAGTTAATATTCAAAAGTCCAATACTACAAGGAATCAGAAAACAAAATCATGTGGTAGTATCATGGTTATTAAGGCGTCGCTTAGGCGTCGCCTAAGCGGTAAGGCGCCACTGGGGGGTCAGGGCGTCGCCCCGCCTTGCCGCACATGTCTATGGCGTCCGCCTTAGGGCTAAGGCGTCTCTAAGGCGTCGTATGGTGTTAGGAAGGGTTGAGGCGACGCCTTAGACAGAGGAGGAGTGCGAAGCGCTGGCCTTGCCCGCAACTAAACCACATGATGAGCGACCCGAACCCTGGAACCCTTAGCGACTAAACCAAAGAGAGAAGGGGAAAGAGGAGAGGGCGAAGAGCTGAAGACTCACCCTGCACTCTAGGCGGCGGCGCCTCCATCTCGCCACTCCCGTCCCTTACAGCTCCGGCTACGGCGGATTTGCGCGGACACCCTCCCTGTCTCGGCGTCCTCTCCAGCCCATCCCCGTCGCCCAGCAAGCATCTTCCCTGTCTGGCTGTCTCGGCGTCGCCCTCTCCAGCCCATCCCCGTCACCTAGCAAGCATCCTCTTCCTCCCTGCCTCGGTGTCGGCGTGTCGTCCTCTCCAGCCCATCCCCATCGCCCAGCAAGCATCCTCCCTGTCTCAGCGTCACCCTCTCCAGCCCATCCCCGTCGCCCGTCGCCTAGCAAGTTACACCCCTCCTCTCCTCTCCCCTCCTCTCTGCTCTGTTACTAGTTGCTTGCTAGTGGCTGTACCTGTATGTTAGTGGCAGAGCATATGCAAGTGCTCTCTCTGCTAGTTGCTAGTTGCTAGCTCTGTTGCTTGCTAGTGGCTGTATGTTAGTGGCAGAGCATATGTAAGTGCTCTCTCTGCTAGTTGCTAATTGCTAGAGCTCTCTCTGCTATGCCAGTGCTTGATTATTAAATAATGCACTGCCTCTTTTATGCAGCAGCTGACCAGCATCATGTCAAGTGCAGCTTCAGCCTCCGCAGCAGAGTACGATCCCAAGAATAATCCAAAATGGAAGGCAAAGTCGAAGGATCCGGGCTGGAAGTATGGCTATTGGCCGGAAAATGGCAACCGAGATAAGGTGATGTGTATCCTTTGTAATACCCCAAGTACAGGAGGGATTAAAAGGCTGAAGGAGCATCTTGCGAGTGGCTATTCAGATGTGGTAATGTGTGCAAATACTACCACAGAAATCAGGAAAAAGATAGGAGATTATTTGCAAAAAAATAATAGTAGACAACCAATCTTCCTAGATGATAATGACAAAGGGGGAGGTCAAGATGCGGAGGTGGTAGCACATGGCATCGAGTCCCAAGACTCCACTATGAAGCCAAGTTCAGGGACAGCCGCCAAAAGAAGGCATGCTGCCTTTTCATTCAAGGTTCTAGCATCAAGCAAGACCAAGGCAAAGGAGATCAAGTCGGTAGTATACTTCGAAGAACACCCGAAGATATTGTAGATCAAAGACATTCTAGGTCTTTTCAAAGCACCATGGAGGCCAGCACAAGGACCAAGGATGATAGGCATTATGTGAATAAGCAATGGGCCTTGTGGTTCTAGTGTGGCATACCATTTAATGCCGCAAATTCAAGGTAGTTTGAGATTGCTTGTGAGGCCAGTGTGCAGTACAGTTCCGGATACAAGCCTCCTATTTTCCATGAGATGAGGGAGCCACTGCTTCGGGATTGCGTCAAGGAGACAAGTACCTTGAGGGAGGAGCACAAGCGATCATGGAAGCAATATGGTTGCACACTTATGTCGGATGGATGGTCCGATAGGAGGGGACGCCACTTGACCAACTTCCTTGTCAACAGCCTGGAGGAGACTTACTTCCTGGAGTCCGTTGATGCATCAAGTGAACAACATGATGCAACTATGCTAGCTAATTTGCTAGAGGAGAGAATTGAGGCTATTGGAAAAGACAAGGTTGTTCAAGTTGTCACCGATAATGGTGCTAACTACAAGACAGCGGGCAAACTTCTAATGGGCAGGATTCCTACACTGTTTTGGAGTCCTTGTGTTGCATATTGCTTGGACCTTATGTTGGAAGACATTGGGAAGTTGAAGGAATTTAAGAAGCCTATTGCACGTGCCAGGCGTGTCACCAAATTCATTTATAGGCATGGGAGGCTTATTAGTGCAATGAGGGAGAAGACAAGTGGGATGGATCTTGTGAGACGCGCAGCCACTCAGTTTGCCACAGCCTTCCTTACTTTGAAGAGCATGCACAAGCACAAGGATGCTTTGAAGTGTCTATTTGTGAGTGAATCATGGACTAGTATCAAATTGTCAAAGACGGAGGCCGACATGCATGTGACAGACATTGTGCTCTCTAAGGAGTTCTAGAATTCAATTGAAAATTGCCTTAGAGCTTCAGCCCCACATCTTATCATGCTTAGGGTGGTTGATGGTGATGAGAAGCCCGCAATGCCAGAGGTTGCAACATTAATGGCTCATGCAAAGGAGAAGATCAAGCTTAGCTTCCCTACCCAAAACAAGCAACGTTTGCTCAAGAAGATCATGAACATTATTGAGCGACGTTGGGTGAAACAAATGGATCATCCATTGTATGGGGTTGCACTCTATTTGAACCCAGGGAAATTCTTTGCCATCCAAAAGAGTGGAGATGATACTTATGTTAGGGAGCTAAGGAGTTGCTTCAATGATGTGCTTGCAAGAATGGTACAAGATGAGAATATTCGGAACAAGATTGATGAACAAACCATGCATTATGAGGACCAAACGAGGAGATGCCTTTTCAAACAAAATGGCAATCCAAAACTTAGTCAAGGAGCCCTAGTAAGTGTTGTTAATTTCAGCAAGTTAACTTCAGCATGTTTATTTCATTCCTAATTCCTAATATATGCGTGTATTTGCCATTCTAGTTAATTAGTGACGTTCATATGGTGGCCGAGCCATTGACGTACAAAGGTTTGCTAATCATGTTGTTAGTCTTTGTGCTTCATCATCCGGTTGTGAGTGAAATTGGAGTACCTTTGAATTTGTGAGTCAATTTATAGCTTCTTTGTGGTTATTTTCATCTACTCAATTTGTAGCTTATATGTGCTTATTAATTTCAGTAAGTTATTTATTCATTTTATTTGCTTTGCTTGCCATTTGTGCTTTTGTAGCTCCATACAAGGAAAAGGAACTGGTTACTATACAAGAGATTGAATGATTTAGTATTTGTTGCATACAACTGGAAGATGAAAACTACGTTTCAAATGAGGCGGGAGAAAGCGGGCAAAAACTATGACCCTTTGGTCATTGAGGAGTTTAATTGAGACAATGAATGATCTGACTCATTGGTTGTACCACCTCAAAGTGGTCGTGAGTGTGACTTTACATGTGATGATGTTGATGAAGCCATTGGCGCATCACGCTCGCTTCGAGGTCGCAATCTTCCAAGGCGAGCTAATAGGCATAGTCATGGAGAGACTATGACCTACCAAAGGCGTGCAAGATCTACAACAATGGTGGTTGAAGAAGATAGCTTAGATGAGCAAGAGCAAGAGTCGGATTCGGGCGATGAAGAAGATGAGGAAGAAGATCACATGATGATGTGGATGTGAGCGATTGTGACGAAGCTCCCAATGCTACAAAGATGGTGGAGAAAACATGGATTCTACTAGCAATCCCAATGAGTTCGACGATGGATATTGAGAGATGAGAGAGTTGGACTATGCTACTTTTGTGTTGTGGACTACTATTATGCCATTAGACTACTCTAAGCTTGTGGACTTGTCACCTATGTTATTTGTGTGGACTTATGTCGCTTATGTCATGCTTGTTAATTTGTTATGTTGCTCATATTTAATTCTCGGATTCACTTAATTATTATTGTGGACTTATGTTGCTCATTATTCATGTAGCTTGTTGCTTAGGAGAAGAGAAGAGAGGAGAGATTATCAACAAGGTATGTCACTCAATCCGTATTTACTCAATTAATTGGAGTACAATTTGTAACTATTACATTTATAACAATCTATATGTTGAACAGAAACTTGCAAGGGGGATGGATGCTACATGGGAGAAGAGCAATTGGAAAGCAGGGCATGGGTGCTACATGAGCTCAAGAATTGGCAACAACAAGGTACATATATGCTGCTAAAATGCTCATTTTATTTGCTGCCTTAGCGCCTTAGGATGTGTGTAAGGCGTCATCTTGCCTCGCGCCTTAGTAAAAGGTGTGAGGGGGGTGAGTCGCCTCGCCTTGTCTTACCGCCTTAATAACCATGGGTAGTATCAAAGGTATATTAACCATGTCAATAAGTGCATTTCATATAGCTAGTCGTAATACATTAAATAAAAAATATGCAACAGCATTAAACTCAAAACGTTTTACTTGCCACAGGAAAAACAAATTCTACAATTATATCAGTATTCAGTAACAAGTCAAGAAAACAAATAAAAGGAAGGGGAAGACAACGAAAAAATCAATTTATTGAATAGTTAAAGAGCTATCTACAGGAAATAAATAGCATGCAACTATGTGAGCGCAAGAAAGGAAAACAAGGAACAAATTGCTACATGGTGCAAGTAGTTATATACGAATAGAAGCACATGTAACATTGATGTTGATAACTTCAAAAATGTGAGGAAGTGGATACCTGTGTGGATATATTTCAACGCACGAAGCATCTGATACAGGAAAAACTGATAATGCTCTCTCGTCAAATCATCATTAGCCTTTATGACCTGATGAAGATCCGACTCCATAAGTTCAAAGACAACATATATATCTTTGAAATCCTTTTTGGACGGGGGTAGCATGATATGCTTTATCTCCACGATGTCGGGGTGCCTAAGAAGCCTGAGAAGTTTTATTTCACGGAGTATGCGTGCAGCATCCGATATATGCTCAAAAATGTTGTGTATCTTCTTTATCGCAACCTTCTCTCCGGTTTGCGTATCATTTGCCGAACATACAAGTCCATAGCTTCCTTTGCCTATGACCTCCAGAACCTTGTATCGATTAGCATCACCATCTTCAGTAAAGAAACCCATCTCTGGTGCATTCTGAAACAATAAATAGTAATCAGGTAGCTGATACTTGTAACATATTAAAAACTACAGAACCGAGAAGAACAATGTTAATCAATGATGATAGCACCATTTGGTTAGCCTGTAACCACAATAACGCTGCAAATTAATCACCTATGGTCGTGGCAGAATAGCAAGAACCAGAGCAAAAACTGCATGAGCTGCAGCCCCGCTCCATCTGGCTACAAATTAATCATCGATGGTCAATGTGTGAGACCCTGCAAGCAAACAGGGAGTGTGTTCTGGAGAACAGCTTTTCCACTGTTCCTATCATAGTACCATGTACATCTAAAGAATAATGATTCTTTGGATTTAAGCACAAATGAACTCCAAGATCGTTTTCGATCTGAGCATACCATCGTGAACTCAAGCACTCACCAGTCACCACCTTCATGACCCAAGCCAAGAAATCAACACAACTCTAAGATTATAAAATTTGCTCCTTATGTAGCATTGCAGAAATAAAATTATAACAAAGACTCAAAGAGCGAAGAGTTGTCCCAATATTAGAGAAATCCTACTGAGTACTCCCTCCGTCCCGCGATATAAATCCAAATCAACCATACGCATAGACCAAGGAAGCCCTAAATCTAAGAAAAAATTAATTCTATTGGACCATACATATCCCATTTAAATAGCATACTACAACTACTCAATCACTTCTTTTGCATTTAAACAGGGGTATAGAGTGGAAATATTGCAATAACTACACTTTGATTCCCTCAATGAGCTTATATCGTGGGACGAAGCTTCCCAACAGAATGGACTTATATTAGTCCAGGACAGCACAGATGTAGATTGCAGCGGATGAATATGTATCTACTATCTTTTAATTGCAAATCGTATACTCCGTGTACCTTTCAAATTGTTTTATTAGAACTTAAAACTATGAAACTCCTGTCACTGCAACTAAATAGCAGAACCATTTTGCTTTACAAAAAGGCCTTTTTCTCCTACCTATAACTAAGAGTAGAAAAGTTTTTTTCTGTTTAAATTTATAAATAGGCCATGCTTGTTAAGGTGCAAGGTGTGAACCTTATCACAAATGTGAGGACAGGAAGTGAATAAAAAATAAAAATAAGAGTACTGGAAAACATGCTTGCCTATTCCATAATAAGAAATTACAAATGTACCATGAAAAAGCTGGTCTCCGCACAAATAACCTTGCTGGACCCATAAGAAGCCCTTTTACCCCTACATAACCAATTTTTAACATATAGGAGCAGGGGTGATGGCACATTACAGCCCTGCTCATGTCTTAACACATTACAGCCTTGCTTATCTGCCCCTCTTAATTCTGAAACGTAGTGTCAGCAGCACCAGCTTCATCAGCCTAGTGGGCTTGATAATGGACACAATGGCATAAAGACATGGGTTTTGCTCGTTTGGCGCAAGGCAGGTTTCACAAGCATGAAGGAACAAAGAAGTTACAGATGTGGTTTATTATGTGGGGAAACTGGGGCATGATGTGCAGGATTATGGTTGAGGTGCAATGCAATGACTGGCTTGGGTGTGGCAACCATCGCATTGGCACAACACACAATGCATAGATTTATGGCCTATCATTGTAGTGGCTAGGCAGCAATAAACATGGTAGCTCAGAGAAAGGGTTATCGTCTGTGGGTTCAGAAAATCTTTGTTTCGAAACTTAGAAGGAAAATATCAAAATTAACGTCCAAATTAGCTTAATTTTGAAGTTGACCACCTCTGTGGGACTCATCTTCTTTCTTTAATTTTGAAGCTGACCACCTCTGTGGGATTCATTTTCTTTCTTTCTAAGAAAACAACAGCAGGATCCAGGTTATGTATGCAAATAGCAACAGTGTGCTATTGGATGGCAAAAGTGCATGTCTCCCACGCCTCTTCCATGTTCCTCAAACATTAAACCACTGGCTAGTTTATCGAACAAAATTATTGAAAAATAAATAAACCCCATATGTCGCAACATCACACTAATTTTTAGTCGCCTAAATTAATCGTTCACCAAATTTGGACCTCGTTTAGTCTATTGCCATCATTTCCAACCATTTCCCTATCTTAATCCCATCTGAACTAGCAAGATAGAAGAATCCAAGAAAGCTGAGAAGCCGAGCTCAAACCTTCTTGCGGCAATCGTTGTTCTGCATCTTGGCGCCACCAGCGGAAGTCTCCCAAGATCTGCTCGAACCTTTCTTTCTTTATTTACTTATTTCTCTTCCCCTCGTCTCACGAACCCACAAGACCGGCCCTGGATCTCTCTCGCTCAGGCGCGGGTCAGCCGCACTTGCCCCATCGGCTCCTCCTCCGGATCGCTCGCCCGCAGTCGTCCCTTCACCTCCTCCTCCTCATACACCCCACGCCGCCGCCGTCCGTCGCCGCCGCCGCTGCCACGGCCGGGTTCTTGTAGGGTTTCGAAAGACGGGGAGGCGGGAGCAATTGCTTTGTCTTCGGATCTGAGGGGAGGAGGCGCCGCGCGTGGGGAGGGGCGGGGAGGAGATTGGGTAGATGGCGGAGAGCGCGTGTTGTTGTGCGGCAGCGGACGCAGCTGGGGTGACGGGGATAGGAGGGCAAGTGAAATGGAACGTGGGGAGGGATATTTTTCTGCTGTGGGTACGGTAAAGTGCGTTATCTCGATTCTCGGGGATTCTGGCCCGGCATGGGCACAGACCCGTCGAACACAGCCCGGACCAGCTAAACAGGCTATTGGATCTCGGAAATTTAATTCTGAAATTCTACGTGCTTACTATGTCCTGATATCATTGATCATCATATCCATATACAAATAAATACAATAAATTATTACACAAAAATAAATAGTTGTACATTGGTCATATTAACCACATTTTACACAAGGGCCAACAGGCCAATATGCAATTATGCACATAAAAAGTGTAATCACAGCGGAAACTAAAGATAATTGAAAGACAACGGGCTCTCGTAGTATGCCACAATTCACAGACAACCAACTGGGTGTTAGACCTTAAAACATGGCGGCATCTTCACCAACTTGCAGCATGAAAGAAACCAATCTTCGGGTCTTCATCCGCTCCCACTAATAATATTCAACAATGCAAGGTGAGTACACAAGGTACTCCGCAAAACTTACATCAAATGCTATTAGCTACATGATTGGCTATGTCGAAGGAAGGTTATAGTATCTGCTTTTGTTGCTCAAAGAGAATATGCATATTGTAATAGAGAGTAATAGACTGCAATCGATAAGCGTAAAAGCAATTGACGTTGATAATTAAATAATAATGAAGCATAAATATCATAATTAAACAATTGGCTTACTGTCATAACTTCAAAACAACGGCAAAGTCCTTCTCTTACCAAACAAGCTATGCATGGATTCCCTATCCATACATTATACAAACAATTTTACAAAACATAAAGCTACTTATTGTACTGGGATGTTGCCGAGTGATGTTCATGACTACGGACATGACTATTCGAATAGAATGAGATTTCACTCAACTGATGCCTTACAATACCTCGCCCTTACATCAGCCTGCCCTATGAGCTAACTCCTCAAGATATGGACATCTTTTGCCATCATGAAGAGAATTCATAATTGTGTTGGTAACACTTGCAAGACATGAATGTCCTTTACCATCATCAACTGCAAGTGCCCTATAGATATGGATGTCATTTACCATTGTCTAAACATCCCAAATAACACCTACTAACTGTAGCCTGTGGGGCTTAATGCTCAAAATTGGTAAATTACTTAGCCAAGTCCGGCCCATTCCAGACATATGGCTGTACGAATTTACTTGGGTTTATGGCACAATAAATTGGTCCTTAATGACTCGAACTGCACTGTAACATTTTGGCTATGCGGAAGCTAAGATGCAACCTAAACTACTATCACCAATCAACACTATAAATTTTTCTCATCAAATCAACAACTAATGACAGCTAAACTTCACCACAAAACAATTCTAATAATTTAACTAGCATAAATTTCAACAAGGATCTAAGCACTAAAATTGCAATTATAACACTTCATTCAAATAGAACTTTATCATAAATAGGTTCGGATAGTTTAAATCATCAACTAGCATGAATAAACTTTAAGGATGAATAATGGAAGTACCATGAATCCAATTATTACATTTAAAAGTTTCCAATTGAAGGATAGCAACAGAAATATTATTTAAGTGATGAAATATGTGATAAACTGGATTTCTTCATGTGAACTACTCACTCCCGATGCATGTCGTCCTCAACGAACACCTGTGGCCCCCGGGATCGGATCCGTTTCAAGCTAGGTGATTACGCTAGAGGCACAACACTTAACGTGAGACGAAAACGATACTGAGTGCCTGGATATGTGTCTCATGTTAGCTCCCAAGGATCAGTGGCTCATATGCACATATCCAAATACAATATTGCAATCACATCCATACACAATCATACAAGAATAATAGAATTATTATTACATCTTCAACAAATAGAACCTTAGGGTCCAATTTTGCATAAGATGTAATACCCCATTCAATCTTTAGAACAATATTTGAATTTTAACTGTTTTATCAGGAATTAAAAAGGGATTTCAAAATTTCTCTTGAAGGAGGATTAAATCTTGGGCCAAAGGCCTATAGCCTTGGCCCATTAGGAGCAGCCAAAACCCTAGGGGCTACTATAGCTACAGTACCACACCACCTGCTACAGTAGCACCACCGCTACAATAGCCACCCCCTCCCTTGCTGCTGTCCAAGAAGAAGAAGGAGGGAAGGAGAAGAACCTTCAAAAGTCTTGGCCAAGGAGAAAAGAAGAGGAAGAGAGGAGAAGAAGAGGAGAGGATCATCTTTGAGGCTTGATCATCGTCTTCCCGCGGGTCTTCAAGGGTAAAGAAGCGCTTTCCCCGCTGTTTGATGAGGATTAGTTGCGAATTCGATTAATTGGGTTGGATCGTTTTGCTGCCGGTAGACATTCAATTCTGTCCAGTAGGTTGCGTGGCCGATTTCTAGTTCTTTAAGGCTGAATTTGAGTTGTCGATCTCCTAGAGATATTTAGATAATATTCTTAGCTTTCCGTGTCCACCAAGAACACGTAATTCCGACATACGGATCAAAAGTTATGATAGTTTCATTCTGACTGTCTAGAATTCTGACGTGATTGATCTGTCAAGTTGTCTCCTAAGTTATGAATATGTTAATGGTAGATTCAGGGTTTCCACCCAACTAGGTTGTTTTAGCATTTTTCATAACCTTTCTATAATGTTAAATAACACCCTAATCGGAGTTGTAGATCAAAAGTTGTGATCCGTTCTTTACTGTTGTCCTTGTTGTCTAGACAGAATCTGTCTTATAAGTTCATCAGCCTGTTAGCATTTTATTTTGGCTGAATTGGGATATCTTGCCAACTAGAATATTGTAGATATGTTCATTAAGTTTCTTTAGAAACTGGGCTCACCTCGTTCTGAGTCCCATATCAATAGTTATGGTTTATTCTGTGCTGCTGTCCAGATTCGTTTTTGTGGTTGTGTTGCCTGTTTTCAGAATAGGGTAAATGGCTATTTCTTGGATGTTCGGGAGGGTGTTGTAGAATGTTACTGGTAGTGTCCTGTACTATGTTGTTCTTATTTCGAGTACTTACTTGTGTAGGCGGAGAGGCTTCGGGTTTAGGGGCACCGTCATTGCCTACTATGCGTCGCAACGCGAAAGGCAAGTACTTTGATATTCTTAAGATTAGTGAATGCTGAATGCTTGATGTTCGTATTGTGTTTTTCTATGATACATAAGAAGATTCAATATTTATGCTCCTTTCATATGTGTTATTTCCATGATTAGAGATGATGCCTTTCATTGTTCATATTTCATTCCATGCATCCATTATTCATGTTTCATCTACGGGAGTGGATTATAAAGACTCATCAATTCTAATATGGGCATGTAAGACCCACCATTCCAATGTGGGCAGATTTGGACACCCGTTTGAAACATTCTTCATACGGAATTTGGATCCCCGCATTTTGTTAAATGCGGGCTTAGGTGAACACCGACGGGTGTGTCACTAGCTATACCGGTATTAGCACGTGTGCAGTCCTTTTCATTTCATTCAATCCATTCATTCTATTCATTCATATATCCATTCGGTGTTATGTTCATATTCCCTAAAGATGTTGTCTTGATCATAATTGTTGTATGTTCAATTATTCACTGTACTTGCTGAGTCTCGAACTCATTCTTGATTTGTTTGTTTATTTTAGGTGATCATTGATGATGGCTCTATCGGGATGGAGTAGACACGCACTAATCATTCACTTCACCATATTCAAGTTCAACATTATGATTTAGTTTCTACCTTTCATTCGTTAATTGATGAGTCAGAATAAATAAAGTTAGATGTGGTTGATAACCTTCTCTATGTTATGGTTGGTTAAATCGCTTGTGATCTTTGATCTCCCTTTGATATACTTGCTTGAATTCAGATTATATTCATGCCATGGTTCTATTAAATATTGATCTATTTATGTCATTAGAAGAGATATTATTCAAATTCTTCCGCATTATGGTTGTATGTTAGATTGTTTAGGTGACATCTTGGCTTCCGAATAGCCAAGGTGTTACATAAGAGGGCTAATCGGCCAAATTTAAACATAAAAGAATAGATTGCAGCGGAAGTAAATAAAGAAATAAAAGAGAGAAACTGAGTTGGCATGCCCAAAACCCACAAGCAACCAACTGGAGATAAAGTCGGAGCGTCTGAAGTACTTAATCCAATTCGGACGACTTCTCACCCGCAACATGGACAATCCAACTAAGTACAAAAACGTACTCGCATGACTTACAAATAGCAACATATAATAAATGCATTCAAGTGTCAAAGGAAGTTTTCAGCATAAAGCAAGTTTTCGTTGAGATAACCGATATAGATTCAAATTGCCATTTGTAAAAAAAATTATAAAACAATATATAACAGTAAGTAATCTCAATTCATCATCAACAACAATAGATACCCCAATTATAATCAACACACGAACCTCCCGTTCGTGACACAATTCATTTATTATCAAATCAACACGCGAACTTCCAGCTTGTGACAACAAACAAGATCTGAACAATCTAATATACGACTTAACCTTTCCAAACATAGCCCAACCCGAAACCCATAAACTAATTGTGTATGCTTTCCCACAAGCGATGTCCATGACCGGGGACACGGCTATTCGAATAGATTTATTTCTCTACAGAGGTGTACAGTTTTCCCCACACGATATGAATACCTCATACTGTCGCCATGCACTCTTCTGTAGGAGTGTGACTGAGATATCATAACGAGGCTGTTACAATGTCATGCGCTAACTATCAAACCACCCAAGGATTCAAACCATGGCAGGCTATCGTTTGTGTAACACCCTGGCCCAAAATCCGCTCAATGCCCAACCCATCGTGGGGCGGACCCACGCACACATAGCACCCCACTTACACTTTCGTCCTCGCTTCGTGTAAAAGGGTTAACCCGGAGGTGCTAAGTTTGGACCCAACATGTATTATATACTACTACAACTGACTTTAGGCAAGCAATATAGGACTAATCCCACACATGACTCCTCATGGGCCACATGGGCCGCACTACAACTAGGCCGGGGTATTACATTCACCCCCCTCAAGGGCTGACGCCCTTGGCAGCACACCGCATACACAGCAAATGCCCAGAACCACCCCTCGGTACACATCCGTGTGTCTAGTGCCGGCACATATGCCATGCCGTGTGTCCACTCCGGGACCACACGCGCCATGCGCCATATGCCGGCGTCCCTATCCCGCACGTGTCTGTGCAGCGAAGGTTGATGCTCTGATACCATCTGTAACACACTGGCCTAAAATCCGCTCAATGCCCAACCCACCATGGGGCGGACCCACGCACATATAGCACCCCACTTACATTTTCGTCCTCGCTTCGTGTAAAAGGGTTAACCCGGAGGTGCTAAGTTTGGACCCAACAGGCATTATATACTACTACAACTCACTTTAGACAAGCAATATGGGACTAATCCCACACATGACTCCTCATGGGCCACATGGGCTGCACTACGAGTAGACTGGGGTATTACAGTTCGCGCTGAACCATGATACACCCCGTTGTGTAAGTAAGTTCCTTGCGCACAAGAGACTCTTAAGGGCAAGTAAGGCAAAACTTAACATGCCCCCACTAGATTGACAAGACAACAATAGTAAAACACGAGCCACCGGTAAAACCTCAGCAACTACCGATGCTCAAACAATAATTATCAATTTAATTGTTTTTGATAGCTAATACATAACAAATTATTTAGCCAAGCCTTCACCATTATCTCGGTGTGTGGTTTCACGTAAGACTTGGTTCATCACACCATAGGCCGGTCCTCAAATACTCAGACGGGGCTACACGAATTCGGGATAACCTCCCTTCATCACCCTATCACCCCGTCCAAGTCTAACACAAAACAAAAACCCACACAACAAGTTCGCAAAACCAGATTCAAAGATCTGGACAAATTCCTCAAGATCAACATAATTCAATCCACACATTGCTCAAATTTCATCAAGATTCAATTCAATCCATCAATCGATGGACTAGCTTCATCAACCGCTTTTGACTACAACTACTAGCATGACTAAGCAACGTTCTACAAATCACCAAACAAACCCATATAACATATAACCTTAATCATTCAAGGTAAAAGGGTAATAAACATTCAAAGGAAGGCTGATGCGGCAAGTAGAGCATATCTAAAGCTACCCATTTGACATAAAAGTATTTGAAATTAAAGCAATGCATAGAACACTTGAAAATCAACATAGATACTTTTCAAAATTAATAGGAGCAACATGCATCAAAGGAGGGGATTGCTTGCCTTTGCTAGGGATGGTCCAAGTGCTACTAAATACCACTCTCGATCACACTCAAGTCTTCGTAAACTAACGAACACACGAAAAACATCGTATAAGAACATTAACGCCGAAAACATCCAAAAATTCAATATCTTCCAAATTGCATGAAATTTATACAGTGGGTATATTATGATTTTAGATGAATTTAGGTGAAATAATTATTTCATTTGGATTTAGTATGTGAAAGTTATAGTGATTTGAAAATCATCATCTTGGAAAATGATGAGAAATGGAGCTCGATTACTATTCATCCAAAATTAATTATTTGCTGAGAATTTGTAGAATAGTAGAGGAGAAAAGGATAACATAGATAAATATAGAATAAAATTATAAGGCCAAAATAACTTAGTTTATCTCATTTGGAGTTCAGAAACATTTTCTATGGATTTTCAAAGTTAAAAGCATTTTCTAGTGCAAAATAAGTGGATTTTGGATCAATCTCCAAAAACTATATTTTTTGGGCTAGAGGAAAGTTTGAAACCTATTTTTGTTCAAAAAAATCACTTAAAATAAAAATTATCAAAATTAGTTTCACTGGATTTGGAGTTAAGATGAATTAGTTATGCATTTTTGAAGTTATTCTAATTTTCAGTGTACAAATAATTGATTTCCGGATTTTCTTAAGTATTAAATACTTTTTCTACCGAAGCCTACCTAGCCGCAGACGCTGACTAGTGGGGTCCAAAGCACGGTGTCGTTTTTCATTTAAACTCCCGAATTAAAATGAACTGACATGTAGGGCCCAATGGTCATAGACTCAGATTTATGAACTCGGTTCACTGGTGCACAACACAATGCACGGGGCACTTAAGGAGCAAGGCCCACATGTCATACTCTAAATGATACCAGTTTAAAAACTCGTTTTCTACTCGTGGGGTCCACATGTAAGTGAGTTATTAACTACTTTAGGACAACCATTAACTACTAATCATCACCATTAGTTCTAACTGTCGCGCTACAGTGTTGGTCGACGTACAACAATGGGAGTTCCCCATCCGCACGATTGCCCGGTGGCTCGCCAGCACTACGCGCCATGGCGGCGCTGGCCAAGAGCATGAACGAGTCCACAATAGTACTGCGCACCTATTAAGAGTGGTTCAGTGGCTAAAGTGGTCTACACCAGCGGCTAGCTGGAGTTGGGCGACGGTGCTTAAACGGCCAAATGCGCAATCACAAGCACAACTCCATATTGTCCAAAGAAGCGGGTGTCATAGCATCTAAGTGGTACAAGGGGGCTACCTGAGCGCTGGAGAGGGTCAGGGATAGCCAGAGCTGCGTCAACGTCGACGATGCCCACGGCGACGCTATGGCTTCACGAGGAGAGGATGTTCTGGTGGAAAAGAAAGGGAATGAGTGGTCAAGAGAGCTCAAGTGAGGCCCATAAGTGGTGTACAAGCAAGGAATCGAGCAATAACTTACCACATTGGAGATGGAGAAGAAACTAGGGTTTCGACCGAAAAGAGAGGCAAGATCCAAGCTCCAGTGATCCTGTCATGCATTGATAAAATTGGCTGAGGAGAAACTGTGATAATGTTCTAAGGCACGGGATGACGCACATTAGAGATGATAAAACCTACCGGGCACGAAGTTGGCACGGCGGCGGCGTTGGGTGCACGCTCTGGAGTAGATGTGGACACCTTCTGCGTTCTAGGAGCTAGGGACAAAGACAAAGGCTGGCATTAGTATAAATGGAGACGACGATGAACGGAGAAGAGAGGGGGTGCACTGGAAAGGAGCTTACTCGAGGAGGGAGCACTAGCGAGCTTCTTCTTCCTCAGCCCCGAGAGGAAGAATGGGCGAGATGGAGGAGGGAGAGGGGGTGTTATCCTTGGGCAATGACGGAGGTAGCAACGAGAAGCTCAGGGATAGGTCGCAATGGGCGGTGGCTCACGGCGTGACATCGCGCCAACGACTCGATCAAAGCGGCGCGGCCGCGTGGTTTGCGGCGCCTGCGCGAGGAAGAAGAAAGTGTTGACGAGTGGGTCCGCCTCATCAGCGACTTAGTGAAGGCCGGGTCAGAGTGTGGTTAGAGCCAGGTTTAAGTGGGGTTTGGTCAAGTCAAGACGAGTGGTTCGGGTTAAACAGTGAGGGTTAGGTTCGGACGAGTCCAAACATTGACTAAGATTTAAATCTAACTTCTCTAATTTGATCGGGTGCTAAAAATAGTAATAAAAATCCTAAAATCCTGAATAAATCGGGGAGGCTCTTGGGAAGGTCTAGTACCCAAATAAAATCTTAAACCCCACTATTCAAGATTTATTTGCTTAATTTAAATTCAAATCTAGCTTAGATTATTGAAATGAGTTTGAATTTTCTGAGGGTTAGGTTAAGTTCCAAAAATTTGGGGAAAAATATATTTATTCTTGATAAATATTATAGTATTTAAATAAATTATCTCCGAGAGGACTTTACAATCATTTGTTTTTGTTTTATCTTTGGAGCTTAGATTTGAGTTGTAGGTTTAAACATTTATTGAGATTTTTCAAGTGCAATAAAATATATAAATGCTTAAAAATCAAAATGCATGCTGATGAGATGCATACTAATTATCATTAATTAACTTAGAGATGTGAAAAATCTCCCCCCTTACAAAAGATCTCAACCCCGAGATCTCGGTGGTTCGAAAGTTGAATAGGAAGATTCTAAAAAGATACAACATCTATTGTCTTGATTTCCTTGAAGGATAGTGCTAAGATATCCTTATCAAGGTTACAAAGGGTTGCTATTACATTTTCCTTTCGATTGCTTGGTTTAACATTTCTTTTCTTGATTCGAAGGCACTTCAAACAGAAGGAAAAAGGTCGGGATATTTGGTTCGCATCCGGTCTTCACACTCCCAAGTTGCTTCATCTTCAGTATGATTACTCCACTGAATTTCTAAGAATTTTATGGTGCGATTCCTTGTCTTGCGCTCCATTTCTTCAAGAATGCGTATCGGGTGCTCCCAATAAGAAAGATCGGGTTGCAAATCGAGATCTTCCAAATTGGTTGCTTCGGTTGGGACTCGAAGACACTTCTTCAGTTGAGAGACATGGAATATATTGTGCACATCTGAGAGTGATGGTGGTAGGTCCAATTGATAGGCTACCGATCCTCACTTTGCTAGAATTCGGAAAGGACCGATGTAGTAAGGAGCCAACTTGCCTTGATTTGAAAACGTTGCATTTCTTTCATCGGGGAGACTTTAAGGTAACATGATCGTCCACCTCAAAACTCAACTTATGTCGACGACGGTCGGCATAGCTCTTTTGGTGAGATTGAGCCGTCCATAGTCTCTCCCAGATCTCACGAACTTGCTCTTCAGCTTCATTTATCAAATCCGGTCCAAAGAATTGTCTCTCCCCAGACTCAGATCAGTTGAGTGGTGTCCTACATCTTTTCCCATATAGCGCTTTAAAATGTGATATTTGGAGGCTTACTTGATAACTATTGTTATAGGAGAATTCCACGAACGACAAGCATTTCTCTCATTTCTTGCCATAGGATAGCATACAAGCTCTCAACATGTCCTCCAAAATTTGATTCACCCTCTCAGTTTGGCCTCCGGTTTGCGGGTGGTAAGCGGTGCTAAAGGACAATTGCGTTCCCATTGCCTCATGGAGGCAATTCTAGAAATGTGAGGTAAATTGAGTATCTTGATCTGAAACAATGCTTTTTGGCACATCATGGAGGCATACAATTCTTGAGATGTATAACCCCGCCAATTGGTTTCCCGAATAAGTGGTCTTGACGGGGAGAAAATGAGCAACTTTTGACAATCGGTCGACAATTACCCATATGGAGTCATACCCTTTCTAAGTCTTAGGAAGCCTGGTGATGAAATCCATGCCGATTTCATCCCATTTCCACTCGAGAACGGGTAGGGGCTAAAGCATGCTCACTGGCCTTTGGTGCTTAGCTTTCACACGTTAACATATGTCACACTCTGCAACAAACCGTGCAATCTCCCGCTTCATTCGGGTCCACCACAATTTTTGCTTCAAGTCTTGGTACATTTTTGAGCTTCCCGAATGAATGGAGAAAAGAGAGTTATGAGCTTCTTGAAAGATTAAATCTTTAAGCTTTGGGTCATTAGGCACGACCAATCGCTTTTCGAATCACAAAATACCTTGGTGGTCTTCGGAGAAACACTTGGCTTTGCTGGCCTTCATTTCCTCCTTAATTCTTTCCATACACCATACCCTTATCATTTTTCTGGGCCATCTTGATCTGGTCCTCTAGGATAGGTTTCACTTCTAAGGAAGTGAGAAAACTCTCACTAACCATCTCCAAGTTGAGCCGTTGAAGTTCGTTGCATAGGGCCTCCGTTCTGGATCTAACCGAAATGCAGTTGCATTGCGATTTTCGGCTCAATGCATCGGCAACGATATTTGCTTTCCCTGGATGATAATGAAGTCCCATATCATAGTATTTGATCAATTCAAGCCATCTTCTTTGCCTTAGGTTCAGATTGGCTTAAGTGAAACTGTATTTCAAACTCTTGTGATCAGTGTAGACTTCGCAGCGATTGCCGATCAAGAAATGTCGCCACATCTCCAGGGTATGAACCACTATTGCAAGCTCAAGGTCATGAGTGGGATAATTCATCTCGTAAGGTCTCAATTGTCTCGATGCATACGCCACAACTCGGCCCTCTTACATAAGAACGCAACCAAGACCATGGTGAGATGTGTCGCAGTAGATATCGAAGTTTTTGTGGATATCCGACAAGACTAGCACGGGTGCAGTGGTTAGACGATACTTCAACATCTGAAAGCTTGCTTCACATTCTGCCGACCATTCAAACTTCTTTTCTTTCTTCAACAATTGGGTCATTGGTCTTGCAATTTTCGAGAAATTCTCGATGAATCGACGGTAATAGCCTGCAAGACCAAGGAAACTACGGATGTCAGAGACAGACTTGGGCTATATCCAATTAAGTACGTCTTGAACTTTGCTTGGATCCACAGCAACTCCTTCTTCGGATAGCACTTGACCCAAAAAGGTGACCTCTTTTAGTCAAAATTCACATTTACTGAATTTTACATAAAGTCAATGTTTACGGAGCTTTTCCAACACAAGCCGAAGGTGTTCTTCATGCTCCCTTTCAGATTTGGAGTATATGAGAATGTCATCAATAAATACGACCACAAATTTATCCAAATACTTCATAAACACTGAGTTCATAAGACTCATGAACAAGGCCGGTGCATTCGTCAAACCGAAGGACATGACGGTGTATTCGTACAAGTCATAACGAGTTGAGAATGCCGTCTTAGGAATGTCTTCAGATCTGATCCTAACTTGATGGTAGCCCAATCCCAAGTCAATTTTGTAGAATATACGAGCACTGAACATCTGGTCGAACAAATCATCAATCCGTGGAAGCGAATACTTGTTCTTGATGGTGACCTCATTCAATGGCGGTAGTCAACACACATCTACAGACTATGGTCCTTCTTCTTCACAAAAATAGCCGGGCATCCCCAAGGTGAGGAGCTCAGTCTAATGAAACCCTTCTCTTGGAGTTCCATGAGTTGCTTCTTCAATTCAACCAACTCATTTGGCGGCATTTGATAAGGCTGTTTTGGTATTAGAGCAGTTTCGAGCTGCAACTCGATCACGAATTCAACTTCTCGTGCAGGTGGCATGCCCGGTAGTTCTTCGGGAAACACATCCAGAAATTCACATACCATTGGAACTTTACTCAATTCCGGCAATTCTTCGCCACTAAGGGCATAAAGATGTGAATGGTTTAATTTCGGCACCATTTTGACTTGAAAACCAAGAGGACTTGTGAGAGTGATAGCTTTGCGGGCACAATCAATTTGACCATGGTTCTTGGACAAACAATTTATCCCAAGAATAACATCAAGGCTCACTGAATTTATAACAATAAGATCGGCCGAAAACTTCACCCCTTTAATCTCAATTTCAACTTCACGACATTCATGTGTGCTCCTCATTTCTGAGCCCGACGATTGAATCATCATAAGTGCACACATCATGAGAGGTTGTGGAGTGTAGCAAAACATCTAGACATGAAAGAATGAGAGGCCCCAGTGTCGAACAATACGTTCACAAGAGTCGAATTGACTAGAAATGTATCCAACACAACGTCGGGTGCTTCCTACGCCTCCTCGGTGGTGACATGGTTGACATGAGCACGACCGGTGTTCTGAAAAGTGGCATCGGACCTCTGATCGAGTGATTCTTCAAGGCCTTGGTGTTGACCGGGATTGGCTTGGTACTTCACTGGACAACGATCCGCAAAATGCCCTAGATTACCGCAAGTGAAGCATACATCTAACGTGCTTCGGTTGTGTCGGCTTCTTTTCTTATTTCTAGGTTGCCCTTGCTGGATCTCTTGCGGAGGTGGATGAGACACTTGCATAGGAGCTCTCAGAGGTGCCGGGACTTGGAATTCAGGAGGGGCGGGCGGCCAAACACACGGTTCTTGAAAACTACGGCTTACTGGAATTTGTGCAACCCTCTTGCGTTTTCATGATTCTACAACCGCTTGCATCTTATTTTCCACTACAATAGCCTTATCAACCAATTGTTGGAAGTCGTGGAAGTTGTGTACCATGAGCACCAGCTGCATCACTTCCATTAGCCCATTCAAGAATTGGTCTTGCTTCCTTGCATCGGTGGAGACATCGTCCAGAGCGTAACGAGCCAAATGATTAAACTCGTAGAAATACTCCATTATGGACTTGTTGTCTTGCTTCAGCGCGAGGAACTCACGCCTCTTGATGCTCATGACGCTTGAGGGAACATGTACCGCTCGGAAGGCCGTCCGAAACTCGTCCCATGATGGAACATGACTGGCAGGCTGCATGGCGCAAAAAAATTATCCCACCATGCACAAGCTGTTCCTTCGAGTTGGTTGGAGGCGTAGAAGACTTTCTTATTGTTGGCACACTGAGTCATGATCAACTTTTGTTCCATGGTCCGAAACCAATCATTGGTATCGAGAGGATCCTCTGAACAAGAGGACATGAGAGGTTTCGTGCTAATCAGCGAATCAGGAGCCATAGAGACCGGCTCCTCCCGCTGCCATTTGAGCACCTTGGACACTAGCGGTGTTCTGAGCAATTTGCTGTAAGACCAGAGTCTGGTCTTGCTAACTCCGTTCCATCTGGGCCAACACGTCAGCCACGGGTGGCTGAGGTGGAGTCACTTATTCTTGCCGATCCACATGCCGAAATTGTGGGTCGGGTGCTCCGGATTGCGCCATTGAGGATTCGAGGGCTGATCCTCGGTGATTTGAGAACCTCGGGCTGTGAGTCCTCCATTACTTCCGACGCTAGACGGGTTTTCCGACCCGACATCCTGTTGCCATACGAATTGTTAGTAACCGACAAAAGAAACGAGGGAAAAGCATAAAGTAAGTAAATGACAGCGGGGCGGGTTAACTTAACCTAGCATGAATGCACAATAAAAACACAGTTAGTTTTCCGATATAGTTACGATACAAGCCACCCGTAGGCGATGTGCAACTACTTCAAAAAAAAAGGGAGCAAGTAATCACACGACAAAGTCCAGCATCTACAAGCTAATGAACATAATTAGGGTGTATATAATCTAGGAATAAACCCTAATTTATTCCTAAAATCACAGCAAGGCATTGTCTTCTCATCCTTTCGCCGATGCTCTTCACCGATGACTATTTAGCGTTTCTAGTGTTGGAAGAGAGACAAGTAATGGAGAAATTTTTTTTCTCAAATCAAATGAATAGGGAGGTAAGAAATAGATGCTAGGATGGGTAAGAAAGAAAGGAATTATATTACTTATATTTTTGCCAAATTTTTGATAGTTTAAAAATATTTTTTGCAATTCAAAATCTTAATAGCATCCATTGCTACGGCTTTAATCTACAGTCAATATGGCTCTGATACCAATGCTGTGGGCCCCTGGGATCGGATCTGTTCCAAGCTAAGTGATTACGCCGGAGGCACAACACTTAACGTGAGACGAAAACGATTCCGAGTGCCCGGATATGTATCTCATATTAGCTCCCAAGGATCAGTGGCTAACATGCACAAATCCAAATACAATATTGCAATCATATCCATACACAATCATACAAGAATAATAGAATCATTATTACATTTTCAACAAATAGAATCTTAGGGTCCAATTTTGCATAAGAGGGCCAACCGACCAAATTTAAACATAAGAGAATAAATCGCAGTGGAAGTAAATAAAGAAATAAAAGAGAGAAACCAAGTTGGCACGCCCAAAACCCACAAGTAACCAGCCGGAGCGTCTGATGTACTTAACCCGATTCAGACGACTTCTCACCTGCAACATGGACAATCCAACTAAGTACAAAAACGTACTTGCAAGACTTACAAATAGAAACATATAATAAATGCATTCAAGTGTCAAAGGAAGGCTACTACACTAGTCAATTTTCAGCATAAAGTAAGTTTTCATTGAGATAACCGATATAGATTCAAATTGCCATTTATAAAGCATTTATAAAATAATATATAACAGTAGGTAATCCCAATTCATCATCAACAACAATGATACCCCAATTATAATCAACACACGAACCTCCCGTTCGTGACACAATTCATTTCTTATCAAATCAACACGTAAAGTTCCAGTTCGTGACAACAAACAAGATTTGAATAATCCAATATACGACTTAACCTTTCCAAACATAGCCCAACCCGAAACCCATAAGCTAACTATGCATGATTTCCCACAAGCGATGTCTATGACCGGGGACACAGCTATTCGAATAGATTTATTTCTCTGCAGAGGTGTACAGCTTTCCCCACACGATATGAATACTTCATACTGTCGCCATGCACTCTTCCGTGGGAGTGTGACTGAGATATCATAATGAAACTGTTACAATGTCATGCGCTAACTATCAAACCACCCGAGGATCCAAACCATAGCAGGCTATCGTTTGCGCTGAATCACGGTACACCCCGTTGTGTAAGTAAGTCCCTTGCGCACAAGAGACTCTTAAGGGCAAATAAGGCAAAACTTAACATGCCCCCACTAGATTGACAATACATTAACAGTAAAACACGAGCCACCGGTAAAGCCTCGGCAACTACCGGTGCTCAAACAACAATTATCAATCTAATTGTATTTTGATAGCTAACACATAACAAATTATTTAGCCAAGCCTTCGCCATTATCCCAGCGTGTGGTTGCACGCAATACTTGGTTCATCACACCACAGGTTGGTCCTCAAATACTCAGACGGGGCTACATGAATTCGGGATAACCTCCCTTCATCACCCTATCACCCGTCCAAGTCCAACACAAAACAAAAACCCACCCAATAAGTCCACAAAACCAGATTCGAAGATCTGGATAAATTCTTCAAAATCAACATAATTCAATCCACATATTCCTCAAATTTCATCAAGATTCAATTCAATCCATCGGCCGATGGACTAGCTCCATCAACCGATTTTGACTACAACTACTAGCATGACTAAGTAACGTTCTACAAATCACCAAACAAACCCATATAACATATAACCTTAATCATTCAAGGTAAAAGGGTAATAAACATTCAAAGGAAGGCCAATGCGACAAGTAGGGCATATCTAAAGCTACCCATTTGACATACGAGTATTTGAAATTAAAGCAATGCATAGAATACTTGAAAATCAACATATATACTTTTCAAAATTAATAGGAGCAACATGCATCAAAGGAGGGGATTGCTTGCCTTTGCTAGGGATGGTCTAGGTGCTGCTGAATACCACTCTCGATCACACTCGAGTCTTCATAAACTAACGAACGCACGAAAAACATCATATAAGAACAATAACGCCGAAAACATCCAAAAAATTCAATATCTTCCAAATTGCATGAAATTTATATAGTAGGTAGATTATGATTTTAGATGAATTTAGGCAAAAGAATTATTTCATTTGGATTTAGTATGTGAAAGTTATAGTTGTTTGAAAAACAGCATCTTGGAAAATGCTGAGAAATGGTGCTCGGTTACTATTCATCCGAAATTAATTATTTGGTCAAAATTTTTAGAATAGTAGAGGAGAAAAGGATTACATAGATAAATAGAGAATAAAATTATAAGGCCAAAATAAATTGGTTTATCTCATTTGGAGTTCATAAACATTTTCTATGAATTTTCAAAGTTAAAAGCATTTTCTTATGCAGAAATAAGTGGGTTTTGGATCTATCTCGAAAAACTATATTTTCTGTGCCATGGGAAAGTTTGAAACCTATTTTACAAAAAATTTCACCTAAAATTAAAATTATCAAAATTTGGTTCACTGGATTTGGAGTTAAGATGAATTAGTTATGCATTTTTGAAGTTATTTTAATTTTGAGTGTACAAATAATTGATTTCCGGATTTTCTTAAGTATTAAATACTTTTTCTATCGATGCCTACCTAGCCAGAGACGCTGACTAGTGGGGTCCAAAGCACAATGTCGTTTTTCATTTAAACTCTCAAATTAAAACAAACTAACATGTGGGGCCCAATGGTCATAGACTCAGATTTATGAACTCGGTTCACCGGTGCACAACACAGTGCACGGGGCACTTAAGGAGCTAGGCCCACATGTCATACTCTAAATGATATTAACTACTTTAGGACAACCATTAACTACTAATCATCACCATTAGTTCTAATCTAGCTGCGCTCTGTTGTTGGTCGTGTCGACAACCGGTGTTCCCGTCGTCTGCAATTGCTGACGGCTCATGGGCGCTTCACGCCCATGGCGGCGTAGGCCAAGAGCATGAATGAGTCGACAATAGTACTATGCACCTATTGAGGGTGGTTATGGTGGCTGAGGTGGTCTACACCGGCGGCTAACCGGAGTTGAGCGGCGGTGCTTAAACGACCAAACACGCAATCACAAGCACAGCTCTGCATTGTCCAAATAAGTGGGTGCCATAGCATCTAAGTGGTACAAGGGTGCTACCTAAGCGTTGGAGAGGGTCAGGGATAGTCGGAGCTGCGTTGGCGTCGATGATGCCCACGACGGCGCTATGGCTTCACGAGGAGAGGACGTTCTGGTGGAAAAGAATGGGAATGAGTGGTCAAGGGAGCTCAAGTGAGGCCCATAGGTGGTGTACAAGCAAGGAATCAAGCAATAACTTACCACGTCGGAGATGGAGAAGAAACTAGGGTTTCAGCTGAAAAGAGAGGCAAGATCTAAGCTCTAGTGATCCTGTAATGTATTGATAAAATTGGTTGAGGGAAAACTGTGAGGATGCTCTAAGGCACGGGATGACGCACATTGGAGATGATAAAACCTACCAGGCATGAAGTTGGCACGGCGGCGGCGCCGGGTGCATGCTCTGGAGTAGATGTGGACACCTTCTGTGTTCTAGGAGCTAGGATAAAGGCGACGGGGCGATTACCCAAGTGCAACCAGTTTTTACAGTCCTAAGGATAGAATTTTCGGAGGTTCTTCGCGTTCCATGTGTGTCCCAACTGTTGTCCCTCTGGGGTTGTGATGTAGGAGCCGCCCGAGTACTACGGGTGATGATGTATGACCCCTCCCATTTGGACTCTAGCTTGCCTATGGTCATCGGATTTGCAACTCGCTTGAGAACCATGTCGCCTGGCGCGAGGGGGCGAATCTTGACTTTGCGGTTGTATGCTCGTGCGACATCCTCGTTGTACTTTGACATGGTTGATATGGCCTATACGCGGTGCTCTTCGAGGAGGTCAAGGGAGGTCTCTCGCTCTGTCGGGTCTGTTTCGGATGATGCTTGGAGAGACTTGGCTGCGAATTCCCCCGGGGTCATGGCTTCGTCGCCGAAGAGGAGCTTGAACAAGGAGAAGCCGTAGCCCTCGTTGGTGATGTGCAGAGTGCCCACAAACTTTATGGAGCTCCTTGGGCCAGAGTCCTTTTGGGAGTCCCACGAGGCATTTCTTCAAGCCCTCTAATAAGTTGCCATTGGCCCACTCGACTGCCCCATTGGACTCGGGGTGTCCGATGGATGCGAAGCATACTATTATGCCCAAGTTTTGGCAAAATGCTTGGAACGATGCTAAGTCAAACTGGGTACCGTTGTTGGTGATGATGTCGCGTGGTATCCCGTACTGACAAATTATGCTTTTCCACATGAACCGCTATGTTGCCGCGGCCATGATTTTGGCAACTAGCTCGGCTTCGATCCATCTGGAGAAATATTCGATGGAGACGAACGCGAAGCGGAGGCTACCGTTGGCCATTGGGTACGGTCCGATGATATCGAGCCCCCATCGTGCGAAGGGCCAGACATGAGGCAGGGGATGTAGCAGGACCGAGGGTGCTTTTATGTGCCCACTGATCCACTGGCACAACTGGCAGCGTTGGACGAGATCCTGTGTGCCTCGGAGTGCGGTTGGCCAGTAGAAGCCCTGGCGGAAGGCTTTCCCCACGAGGCCCCGGGGTGTTTGGTGTGCGCCGTAGAGGCCCTCGTGGATGTCCTTTCGAAGGGATTGGCCTTCTTCTTGGGATAGGCACTGTAGGAAGGGGGCGCAGACGCCCCCTTTGTAGAGTTTCTCGCTGATGACATGGTAATTTCTGGCCCTATGATGGAGGCGCTTTGCTTCAGCCGTGTCTTTGGGTTCGTGTTCTACGAGGTATTTGATGATGACGTCTCGCCATCCGATTTCGGAACTAGGAGCATCTTGCACAAGACCTTGTGCTTCGGGCGTAGTCCTCGTGCTTGGTGCGCAATTTCAGTGCAACCGAGGGTGCGCTTAGTATCTCGTAGAAGACGTTGGGTGGGGGAAGTTGGCCGGAACTGGCCATTTTGGCCAGTTTGTCTGCCGCTTCATTGTCGCCTCGAGGGATTGTTTGGATGATGATGCCGAGAAAGTGTGTTGATGTTGTACGCACCGTGGCCAGGTACCTAGCCATTTCTGGATCTCTTGCCATGAATGATCTGTCGAAGTATCTTGCCACAAGGCGGGAGTCGCTTTTGATGATTACCCTCTTTGCTCCCAGCGCTTTCGCTTTGCGGAGGCCCAATAACAGTGCCTCGTACTCTAAGATGTTATTTGTGGTTGGGAAGTCGAGGTAGGCGGTGTGGGACACACTGTGTCCGTCCGGGGCGACCAGAATTTCCACCGCGTCGGCTCCGACGGCACACCAGGATCCGTTAGTGTACAACATCCACAGGGCCTCAATTTTGGCATGCTGCTGGTCTTCGGTGTGCGGTGTCCACTTGGCCACGAAGTCTACTAGGGCTTGTGATTTGATGGCCGTCCGCGCAATGAAGGTGATGTTAAAAGGTGCAAGCTCGGCCGCCCATTTTCCTATTCGGCCCGAGGCGTCTTTGTTCCGTAGCAGCAATGCTAGTGGGTAAGATGTTGGGACTATGATGGAGTGCGCCAAGAAGTAATGCTGAAGCTTGCGCGAGGCCATGAGCAGGGCATAAGCCCGTTTTTCGAGTTCTGTGTATTGGATTCTGGCCCCTTGGAGGGCTTCTGAGACGTAGTATATTAGGCGCTAGCCGTTGCTTTCTTGGACGAAGACTGCGCTTGCTGCAGAGGAAGAGGCGATGAGGTACAGTAGGAGGTCTTCCCCTTGCTTCAGGCTGGTCAGGCTTGGTGGTTGGGTTAGATGTTGTTTGAGGTCTTGGAATGCCCTCTAGCAGTTGTCAGTCCAGCAGAACAGCTCCGTCCCTCAGAGCGTCTTGAAGAATAGTAGGGCCTTTTCCGCCGAGCAGGACTGAAATCGGCTGAGGGCCGCGAGGCGTCCGGTCAGCTTTTACACCTCGCGGGAGCTGTGAGGGGGCTTCATTTCCTGGATGGCCCTAATCTTTTCGTGGTTGGCCTCGATACCCCTCTCGAATACGAGGAACCCTAGGAGTTTGGCCACCTTGACGCCGAAGGCACACTTCTCAGGGTTGAGCTTGATTCCGTCCGTTCGAAGGCTTACGAAGGTTTCTTGTAGGTCCTTCGTATGTGTGCTTGCGAACTTGCTCTTGACTACTATGTTGTCCACATATGCTTCCACGTTGCGACCAAGCTGGCCCACTAGAACCTTAGTGATGAGGCGGGTGAAGGTTGCCCCTACATTCTTGAGGCCGAAGGGCATGCGGGTGTAGTAATACGTGCTAATGGGGGTGATGAACGCTGTCTTCGGTTCGTCTTCTTTGGCCATGAGTATTTGATGGTATCCAAAGTAGGCGTCTAGGAAGCTCATCAGCTCATAGCCCGAAGTGGCATCCAGCAGTTCGTCGATGTGGGGTAGCGAAAAATCGTTCTTGGGGCATGCCTTGTTGAGGTCGGTGAAATCGACGCACATGCGACAGTTGCCCATTTCTTTTTGTACGAGGATGGGGTTGGCCAGCCACTCCATGTGTTTAATTTCATGAATGACCCCCGCCTTCAGCAGCTTGGCCATTTCTTTCTTCGCCGCTTCCAACCGGTTCGCCGACATGCACTGCAATTTCAGTTTCTTGGGCGATGTGTCACTTCGGATGGCCAAGCAGTACTCGATTGTTTCCCGTGCTACCCTAGGGATGTCTTCTAGGCCCCAGGCGAAGACATCCGCGTTGCTGCGGAGCACTTCGAGGATGGCGTCTTGTGCTTCCGCGGAGAGCTCCGCCCTGAGGGCCACTGTCCTTTCTGGGGAGTCAGAACTTAGAGGGACTCTTCGAAGCTTCCCCTGCAGTTTTGGCTTCGACGCCCATTTTGCTGATGGCGGGTTCGCTTGGTCCTTTTGGTCTGGCATTACAGTGTGGACACGTCGGGTTGGCGAGAGGGCTTCTAGCTTAATGTGCCTTGCGAGGTCCTAGTATCCCCGCATTGTGATGATGCCCTCTAGCCTGGGGATCTTCATGCATAGGTAATTGTGGTGGGCTATGGCGCTGAAGGTGTTGAGCGTGGCCCATCCGAGGATGGCATTGTATTGGTAGGGAATTTGAACAACGTCAAACGTGACGATCTCGGTCCGTGACGTGATGTCATTGCTGAATATGACGGCCAAGTCGATCTGACCCAGGGTTGTCACGGGCCTTCCCCGGAAGCCTGTCAAGGGTATGCCTGGGGGTGAAAGGTGATCCCATTGGATCATTATCTTGTTGAATGCATCTACGAACAGAAGGTCCGCCGAGCTCCCTCCGTCGATGAGGACACGTCTGACTTCGAAGTCTGTGATGTTGGCGGAGATGACAAGGGGGTATTGGTGTGGGAAATATACGCCCTGGGTGTCCTCGGGGCCGAAAGAGATTGGTATTTCGGCGTAACGAGGTGGGCTAGACATAGGCTATGCCTCGAGGTGGTGTATCTGTCGAACGTACACACGACGCTGCCTCTTTGAGGGCATGCCGAGCGAGGATCCTCCGGTGATCATACTTATGATCCTTTGCTGGTGCTCCCCGCGGCCCGCTTCTATGTGGGGTCTCAGTGGCGGGGTAGGCAGTTGGTTGCCGATCCCGCCTGCATCATCCCGTGCGGCATGCTGTCGGTCGCAGTTCATGTAGTCCCGCATGGCCGCTATGGTGTGACACTCCCTCGTCGTGTGCGACCCTTCATCGTGGAGGTCAAAAAATGGTGAAGGGCCTCCAGCGCCGACGCGGTTGTCGGGATGGCGGCAACCGTTTCACGTGCTTCCTCGGTCGCGGCCACCGCGCCCTCCTTGCCTTCCCCCCTCAGGGTGTGGGTGTCGTCTACATGGTAGACGTTCCGGCCCTTTTGTCGGTAGTCGGTGGGCCTCACCTTGGCGGATGCCCTAGCTGCGACGGCGGACGTTAGGGCAGTGGGGGTTGTGGCTCTCCGAGTGCTATCCTCCTCCACCTAAGCGTACTCTTCCATCTTGTCGAAGAGCTCCGTTACCGTGCGGATAGGCTTGCGAGCCAGCCTTTTCGATAGAGGGCCTTTCTAGAGCCCGCACGTTGCCGTGTTTATGACGGTTGTTTCGTTGGCGCTCTTCACCTGACACTTTACCTTCGCAAATTTTTTGAAGAAGCTCCGGAGGGATTCGCCGGGGGCCTGCTTTACTATGAACAGGTGCTCTGCGTCTTTTGGTTCCGTATAGTTTCCCTGGAAATTGTTGCGGAGGAGGTCTCGCAACTACTCCCATGCATATATGGAGCGGCGGGGCGGGGGGGGGATGGTGAAGAACCATGTTAGCGCCACACCCTTGAGGGCGAGGGTGACGCTCTTCGCCTTCGTAGTGTCGTCTCCTCCGGCCGCCTCAACGGCTGTCTCGTACACCCAGAGGAATTCTGAGGGGTCCGTGCGTCCCTCGAAAGGCGTGACCTCAGGCATCTTGAAGCTTGTGGCCAGCGGGGCCAGCGGGCTGTCTCCAACCCGATGCTTAGTGGGGAGTTAGGCCCCCCGGAGCACTAGGGCAGAAGGTGAAGGGGCAGCCTCCGCTCCGGTGGTTGGCAGGGGTCAGAGCTGGGTTGCGACGGCTGTCTTCGACGGTGTCGAGGTCTGCCGACCATGCCAAGGGCTTCAGTCGATCCTTGGCTTGCGCCCACCCGCGCCGGGCCTCCGAGTTGCTCAGGGGGAGGGATCCCTCGGCGGGCCGGGTAACACTCCCGACGATATCTCCATGCGTGGAGTTATTCGCTTCCTCCTCCGCGGCTTGGGCGGGGCGCGACGAGGTTCTGCTTTGCTTAGCCCTCGGGGTGCTCGGGGCCATGACTATCACAGTTGCCAAGACCTTGGGCTTGGCCCTCCTTTGAGGGGTCATGTCGGGGCTTTGGGGTTGGGCTTGGTAGCTTTCGTGCCGATCCCCATGGACGGTGCCAACTGTCATAGCAAGAAAGACTAAACAGTAGAAAGAGGGGACCCCTGGTATCCACGAGGGTGTCCGAAGGGTCCTCGAAGAGGGGACTGGTTGCCAAGAAGTAAATATGTATTGATTACTTGGAAAATTTAGTCTGCCCTAGTACGTGGGGGGAGGTGGCTATTTATAGCATTTCTACTGGGTACATGAGATTACAAACCTACCCTGTACAGGGCCCTATACTGGTAGGGGCTGTAGGGGCTTTTCCTACCCCTAGATGTAGCCTTTGGCTCATGGTGGACCCTCTTAGTCCTGGTCCATCTAGCTGGTGCACGTGGCTCAGCGGTATAGTGGTCCTTTAGGGGGGGGGGGTTCGGGACCCCCCTGCCCGAACGGTCTTGGTCACCCCAGGAGTTTGCAATGCTCTGGACCGCTCGGACGCTTCGGGCTTCTTAGGCACCTTCAGGCCCCCTCTGGGCCCTTTCGGGTACCCTCAGGCCCCTTCAGGACCCATCGGCCCTTCGGACCCTCCGGTGGTAGCCAGCGGGGTGGGTGTGCTTGCGATATTCGCCTGGTCGTGGGGGCCGATGGGCCGCCCCTACGACACTAGTGCTTCTAGTACAATGGATCTCTATTGTGATAATAGTGGAGTCATTGCACAAGCTAAGGAGCCTAGATCACATCAAAAATCTAAGCACATACTTCAACGATATCACATTATTCATGAGATCGTTGAAAGAGGTGATGTGAAGATATGCAAAGTGCACACGGATTTGAACATTTCTGATCCGTTGACAAAGCTTCTCCCGCATCCTAAGCATGAGGCGTACACAAGATCAGTGGGTATAAGATACCTATATGATTGGCTCTAGTGCAAGTGGGAGACTGTTGGTGACATGCTCTAGAGGCAATCATAGAGATGCAATATCACGTCTATGTTTATGAGTTATTGAATAAATGTTATTTTGTTCCTTAGATGAATCATTGGTTATAAGATTAACAAGTATGTGACTTGTTGGTGATCATTGGTTATAAGATTAACAAGTATGTGACTTGTTGGTGAAACTTTTTTAACTTATATGATATCGTTCTAAATGTGTCCCTGGTCGGATATCACTGGTCGGAACACTACTGACTTATCGACCAACACATGTATTGATTGATGACCATGTTTCACCGATCATGGATATAGGGATATCGAATCAATAATATGAACACATGTTGGAGAACATGGGGTTGAATTGACCCACCTTGAGACACTGTTGAGATTATTATAATTTTATGTGTCGTTAGTTGGTCTCAAGTAATGATGATGTATAATCCTTAGACCTGAGATCAGCATAGTTTCCTACATGTGTAATAGCACTCTTAGGGGTTGCCAAACGCTACTCGTAACTGGGTAGCTATAAAGGTAGCTTTTAGGTGGTTGGATAAAGAAAGTACATGCCATGCTGCTGGTGGTCGAAGGGTTCGACCACATGAAGTTATCCTAAACTGGCGTATGACTCGCTGCACCTGGTACTCCTCCACGAAGATGTCATGCACCAATGGCCTCTGCGTGAACCAGTATTCGTGGTCTCACGTGCACAGGCTCAACAGGCCTTGGGGCGCGCGCACATACACCCTTTCAGGAGTGTAGGGTGTCCAGATGTGATGAGACAATGGGTGTCCCGATCTTCCGATAGGATGATACGTCGATTTGTGGAGGTACGACTTTGATGATGTAGGCTTCTAACCGATCGCAGCCAGAACACCAAGCAATCGCTAAACCACACTCTGAGTCGTTATCAACTGTGCCAAGAACGCAGTTGACCTGGACATGAGGTTCAAGTCTTGTGAGCAATCGAAGAACGCGCAAGAATAAGATAATAAGCAATATGAAATTGTATATAGGGTTGAAATACTCAATAAGGTGAGATTCTGAAGCGGTATTATGGTTGGTCCAATCAACACAAGCCAATACACGAAGTTGCAATATAGCTAACTTTTAACTAAACAAAATCTAACAAACCTTAAGGGTGGTGGCCACTATGTATAGGAGGAAGAGGGAGGGGCAGTGGTACTGTTCATCTGAATAGTACGTGCCTAGGGTTTCTATCCGAATTACAAGGCCCACAGCCCAAACAAGTGATGCAACATCTTCCTTCAACGATTTTGAAGTGATCTGAACCAATTTGGAGGTGGGGCTAGATCTGTTAGAAAGGCCTCGTCGTAAGCTTTCCATCAAGTACTCATGAACCTCCGACGGACTCTGTATGTGAAAGTTAGGCATATTTGAAGTCGACGCTGTCTCTAGAGGCCGAATTGGATTCCAGAACGCATCCAGCTTGAACTCTTGCAAATCAGTTACTCTCTGTCTTTTATTCCTAAAAATAACAACACATTTATTAGGCGATATCGTATAGTTCATGTAATATAAAGGCACTCCTAAAAACGAGCTCATCTAATAATTTAAGTGAAGTGTACGAGCTCTTGTAATTGGAACAACAAGCATGGCAAATATGGTTGTATCCATAGGGGTCATGTCCTCATCATCCTCCCCTTCTTGAAAACAAAGCCATCCTCGGCTTTTGATAAGCTGAAAATAGGGTAACAAAGAAGTCAAGGTATATGCATGGTATATGTATATGTCATCTGTTTTAATGGTTCTTCGTTGTTGTACATTAATGTTATAAAACAGCAGCGGTCATAAAAGCTCATTATATTATCACCCCAAGAATAATCATATATGTTAATGAGTAAAACAAAATTTCTCACACAGCAATTATTGCAACTAGTTTTGCAAATGTAAGTGAAACATTTATACAATTCAAATCTCTGAAGTTGTAAACTTTCAGTGGTAGCACATATGGGCAAATCTACAACTTTGGAATCAAACAAAGTTCATCCATATAATCAGATTTCAATCGAGCAAGAGCAAATTCATCTAGCAAGGGTGAAAAGATTTGTAAGTTCTTCCATACTTCAACTTCATTGTTCAGATTGTCAATACTAGATGGTGTAATAAGAGATGAACACATAGGGATTGAATGATCAGTAAATTTTATTTTCCTCTTTGATGAGGCCATCCCTAGCTCTTTACCATTTCTGCTACTTCAGATCAAGCTACAAGTATTGAAGCTCCAAATCTGCCATCTGGACCCATTACAAGAGCACGGGCCAAATTATTAAAAGACCAGGTGAATTTGTTTCTAGCTGAATCACATAATGTTAGTGTACTCAGATTTGAAGAATATACAATGATGGATCCCAAGAGGGAGGCGTGGGAGGAAGGGAGCCCATCAAAAGAGGAGGCCAAGGAGCTAGCCTATGGCCCATGCAGCCAAGGAGATGAAGTCAACCCGCTGGTCCATGTAATGGTGCAAGGAGCAAAGCCCACCTACATGCACAAGGCCCAAAACCGCATGAAGCCCAATAGTGCACAGTGTAAACAGTGCATGGCATGAATAGTACCACTATAAATAGTAAACATGAATAGCCCCTAGGCCAAGACTATATATTGAGGGTCAGTGATACGGGGGTTGCCCGATCTTCTCAGTGAGAAACGTAGATATATGATGTGAGGTGATCGATGTCGCTAGCTAAACCCTCGCGCCAATGCACGAACCCTTAACTCTTTGGATATCACCCAAAACACACCGGATAGATGATCGTCGCGAGACCACTAGCGATAATCGTCAAGCCCCCAATTACCAATGGAACGACAGCTTGACTTTGAAGTGTAGGATGAGCCAATGGATCGCCCAATTCTCTCTCAAAGTCCTCGCATGAACTCTGGTTTGAAAGAACAAACAATAGCTATGTTTCAATCTTATGCATAAACTGGTCTGCTTTTACAATGGGCAAAGCCCTGGCCTTATATTGGCACCTAAAGGTGCGGCCAACTTACACACGGCTTAAGGCCGATTCTATCTCTAACTCTCGTATTGTAAAGAGATTCTTTCCTAATACAGTTATGGAAAGATTACAACGTCGTGGACCTGATCGTAGGACTAGTTGTAGACCGAGTTGTTGGATTTATCGTATATCTTCTGAGACTGGTCATAGTTCTGGTAAAGTCAACTGAAAATGACTTCCCTTGATCTTCCACGAGTCTCCTCTATTGCTTTGCCTCCGAGGCCTTCACACTGTTCGACCTGGTCGTGGACCTGGTCATAGACCTGGTCGTAGACATGGTCGTAGGTTTCCTTCTTCCTCTAAGTCTTCCATGCAACTTCCCTATCAAACCTGAGAATGCACAAAGTTCTTGTATGAGGTAGTAGCCAATTCTCATTATCGTTAATAGGAAACTTATTGAGAAATAAAACCACATATTGGTTCAGTAGCTTGGCTCTAGCTCGAGTCATTGGACCGATCGTATGGATAACCGAACTGGTCGTAGGAATGTCTGAACTAGTCGTAGAGGTGTCCGAACAGGTCGGAGTCGTAGGAATGTCCTCATCATCAGGGATGCCCGCATCAGTTAGACCCCTATTGTAATCTCAGACCACGTTTAATATATTTTCAAACAGCATATGCTTGTTTCTCCTGTTGTGCTTATAGCCAGAACAGAGGGAAATTGGGCATTTAGAACAAGGGGTCGTTCTTGCTTTTTCGTTGGGAATTGAGGGTTCGACGATCTTCGCTTCGTGGTCAGCGAGGATCCAATCAAGTGTGTGTTTGGGCGTATTTTCCATAGAGCTGCAAGTCCGTGCATTGGTGCGGGGGATCAGCTGGTGGTTTGTCAGGATACACAAGTTATCAAGAGTTTTTACGTTGAGAAGATCGGGCACCCCCCGCATCAGGTGGTATCAGAGCGTCAGGTGCACTCGGTAGAACCATTATCCTTTTGATTCGTTCTTTTTTCTGTCCAAATTAGCTAAAGCTGCAAACAACAAAAATTATTAGGTTAACTGTAGTTTAATCTGTTATTTCATGTGAGTTTAGTTAAGTTTTTGTCTATTAGAAATTTTGTTTAATTATCGTGCTGAACTAGTTTCCTTTGCGTAGCTTAATCTTTGTGTTCCATCTAAACCTAAAAATTCGTTGGTCTTTGAACTCCTCAAAACCAGCGCTAAAAATAGATTGCAAATCATCAATCACTCTTGTGGGCTACTGATGCATCAGACACTCTGATATCTCGTGGTCTTTTTCACCACATAGAGTCCTTGCCGTACACTGACTAGGGCATCCAATCCAAACTCTCTTTTAGATAGATTGCTATCTCTAAGTTGGTTTCAATTCAATCCCTTGAGTTTGTGTTGGCTAAATCATCAATTATCAATCTGTAAATGAATGCTACAGTACCACGCGGTAGATCCAAGACCAAGGGAAGTAGTCAAATAGTAGTGATCTCAGAAAATAAAAGATAAGACTACAGTTGAGGGCACATGTTCGGCAAGAAGAGAATATCAAACCTCAGCAAATAAAAATAAAGTATTGCTTTTGAAACTCGAGAAACCCTTATGCAGCCAATAACAAAGTTAAGTACGCTTCAAAAAGCGGCAAACTACAAAACTTGAGTCTAACCTCAAAGATCTCTACTACGCTCTTTCTTTTAACAAAGGAAATAATGTTTATCTGATTGTAACATCATTTTTTCCAACTCAAATAAAAGAGCCTCTAAGTTCAAATCACATGAATCACTTACGAATCAAATAAAACTTTTTCAACACTTCGCTTTGCTCAGCAAATTTCAGCTACTACCCGAATCATGAGGTCCAAAAATCACAAATGCAAAACTCAAGACACTTTCACCTAATTTTTATCACGAAAGGCGATCAAATTACTTTCTTTCTAAAAGAGTCATCACCACTCCAACAGGTCATCATCCTTTGCAGACCATCTTACTAATATCAAGAATAATACACTCTTAACAAGAATCTTTATCGTCAACTCTTTCATTATAAAGCCCCCAAGGGCTCACCAAATGGTTACATACTACTAGTATCATTTCATCCTCAAATTAAGAGTAGACCAAAATCTTACAACCTCACTACAACAACCACTTTATTTTAGAGGGAATCTACCGCACAATTTAAAAGGTTATACCAAAACCCTTTCATCATGGACAGTCATCCGACTATTCCACAATCATGTAAGCATAAGCCATCTTTTAAATCACATCAGTTCAATTCTTATAGATGCTCAACACCAAACATCACCACACAACAGTTGCACTCCAACCATTGGTTTTAGCAACTGGCTTCATCAAGAAATCTAGATGCTACCTACTTTCCCTTCCAAATCACATGTACAATTACGAACAAATATTCAACCGTTCCACCTCATAATCATAATTTGGTACAAAATCACAATAAAACTTCAAGAATCGAAATCTTCCATCATTCAACAGTCTCAACATTACTACAACCAAATTCATCCCATCGTTCTATATAAAAGAGCTATCCAGAACTCCTCCCATAAAATTCTAGATCCATTGGTATTCTATCCCTTCAATCTTTTGTATGCAAATCTAACAATTAATCATGGTAAGAAATATATAGATCTAGTAACTATATATGTTCACCAAGTATCCATAGAGAAGAAAATTTCAAGATTAGTATACACTAAGGCAATAATCTAGCAGCACTTCAACTTTCCCTTCCCACACAGTAAGTTTCATCCATTGAGACCAAATAATCCAACAACTTTAGCAAACCAAATAATTTTAATGGTCAAACCGGTTCATCAATATTCCACACTTTTTAATAACTTCTTCGACTCCAATTAGGTATAGCCATACTCTCAATCACAGGTCGTCAAGAACTACTACAAGACACCATCAAATTAATCAACTTCCCTTCCAAGGATCTTGGTTAAGATCGATTATACACACATTTCAGACCCAACTTTATAACCCATATCATATCCATTAATTTCTCTTATTATAACCTCTCACTTAACCACGACAAGACATCGCTAAAGTGTAACACCCCAGCTCAACATTGAGCCTGGAATGCTACTAAAATAAAATTAAACAATGCTACTAAGACCATTTACCAAATTTTTCAGCAAAACCTCCTTTGTATAGTTAACTATACCGAGGTTTCAGCAATTAAATATAACATTAACCATAATTCAATATCCAAATTCATCCAAGCATGCAAGATAGTCTATTCCGATAAAACAAGAATAAGCATAATCCAAATTCACTAATCTCATTATTACAAATAAGCCAAAGCATTCAACCAAAGCTATGAGTGAATCTCAATCGGTTTGCTTATTTATAGAGTATGAACTAAGTTATATTCTTCCTTTAGGATGAATGTTAGTGAGTGCATTCCAACAAAACTACTCCCTCCCATGCATGTCGTTCTTGCCTGTGGTACCTAAAACACAACAAAGCAAGGGTGAGTCTAATGATTCAACAAGTATCTATAAAAGAAGCATTAAACACACAGATATGGCATCAACATGTCAAAAGCAGCATTACACTAAAAATAACTCCCATGCTTATGTAATGCGAACATGCAATGCATCTTTTAATCTTTATCTCTTTTCGCATTTTACCGGTAATGCGGGGTATACAACCGTCGATGTATACCCTTGCCTGTGTCCTCTGGCATAGGGACCAAGAGCCTATACTCCATGAGTATAGGGACCATTGCCCATCATCTTCATGATGGGGACCTCTCCTCAATGCCCATATTCCATGAATGTGGGGACCACAAGCCCGTCATTTACATGACGGGGACCTCAACTGTATATACTTGTTCACCACGTGACCAAGTTTCAGGTATGCTTTCAGTATGCGTGTAACACCCCAGCTCAACATTGAGCCTAGAATGTTACTAAAATTAAATTAAACAATACTACTAAGACTTTTTACCAAATTTTTCAACAGAACCTCCTTTGTATAGTTAACTATACCGAGGTTCCAGCAATTAATTATAACAATTAACAATAATCTCAATATCCAAGATCATTCAAGCATGCAAGATAATCTATTAAGCATAATCAAAATTTTCTATTCTCCTCATTACAATTAATTTAAAACATTCAACCATCCATATGTGATTCTCAAATAGTTTGCTTATTATTAGAATAAAGACTAATTGACATGCGCTTTAAGGATGAGTGGTAGTGAGTGCATCCAAACAACTACTCCCTCCCATGCATGCCGTTCTTGCCAAGGGTACCTAAAACACATCAAAGCAAGAGTGAGCCCAAAGACTCAAAGAAGTATCAACAAGGCTAAAGCTAAGTACACAATCATAGCATCAATATACCAAAATAAGCATTACACCAAACATAGCCTTCATGCTTATGTAATGCGACCATGCAATGCACCTTTTAAACTTTATCTCTTTTCAGATTTTATCGGTAATGCGGGTATACAACCGTCGATGATACCCTTGCTTATGCCCTCTGGCACAGGGACCAAGAGCCTATACTCCACAAGTATAGGGACCTTTGCCCATCATTTTCATGATGGGGACCTCTATTCAATTGCCCACATTGCACGAATGTGGGGACCTCAAGCCCGTCATTTACATGACAGAGACCTCAACTATGTATACTTGGTCACCACGTGACCAAGTCTCAAGCATGCTTACAACATGCATATGTACTATGACACTATCTTTCATGCATAAGAATTCAACAAGTACATAATAACACGTAAGCATTAACAACATACATAAGGAACTTTAACCATAAACTTGCATTCACCAAGTTAAATTGAAACTCATCACGTTATCATCCATGCATGGCTATTACGAGCAAGACACAAACAATCTCAGCAAACAAACATAAATATACTACAACCCGAATACTTGCCTCAACCGCGCGAGAACGGTGGACACGGAGAGGGCGCTGCCCTCGATCAAACTCCCACCGACATAATTATAACCAGGCTAAGACAATCATACTGGACTAAAATCATAATTAATAACACAAAAGAACTCGCTAAACTCCCAAGCGTTTCCAATTTTCCAATTTCTACCGATCTATCTGCCTCCTCTGTGAACAGTCAAGTTCTAAAATACATAACTTTCTCTACAGAGGTCCAAATAATGTGTTATAATACTTTCTGGAAAGGTAATTAAATTTCCCAACTAAACCTAGTTGAGGAGCCCTTCTGAATCTGAGATCTATTACCACTACCAAGCCAAATTAAATGACATCAGTTTTCACGTCAGGTTCTCTGGACAGTACACTAAAATCACCATAACTTTGGCTACGAAAGTCAAAATCTTACGTCCTTTAGCTTTATGGAAAGGTATGGAAATTACGCACATTTGTTATTCTAACGAGATCCTCTGATTTCTTCTTTAACTAATGGATTAACCCAGATTTCTATAGACTGTCTGGATGTTGACAGATTATCAGGTCAGCGACACTAAACAATTCATAACTTTTTGACTGTTAATCGGATTTGGGCGTTCTTGGCGGCCACGGAAAGCTAATGACATAACCCAACTATCTCTAAGAGGTTGGATCCCCAGATTCTACATATAAAGATATGAAAACCATCGTTCAATCTACTGGACAGAACACGATCTATTAACTGTTGATTGCTCGATCTACCAAACGAAATCAATTGCAACTAATACACATCAACCAGCGAAGAACACGTGATGTTACCCTTGTAGAATCGCAGGAAGACGATGAACTCTCCCCGCGAAGGTGATCTCCTCTCCTTTCTTCACTTGATCGGCAGTAGGGAGCACCGATGGCGAGGAAGGGAGGCACCACCATGGAGGAGAGGGGCGTGCTACAGCAGTCATGCTACAGTGGCGGCGGAGGTACTGTAGCTACAGTGTGGCTAGGGTTTCCCCCTTCCTTTTATTGGTGGCCAGCCCCTCATGGGCCTCCTGGGCTAAGACCCGAGGCTCAAGTTGCCGAAGAACTGCAGAAACCCCCCCTTTTTGTGTCTAATTTCTCTTTTGAACGCTTTCTTTCGTAGAATAAATCGGAGTATTACATTAAAACCCCCCTCTTTCTCCTGTTCAATCGCTTTGCTAACAGAAACATTCTCCCGATTTAATTATTCTCTCCCGATTTATTTATTCTCTCCCGATTTAATTTTTGGGGTATTACAATGCGTATGTACTATGACCCTATCTTTCATACATATGAATCAACAAGTACATACCACAACTTTAGATCTCACATAGCATGTAAGGCATTAACAACATACATAGGAAAGCTTTAGCCATTAACATGCATTCACCAAATTCTATTCATATTCATCACACTATCATCCATGTATCACTAATACAAGTAAACGCAAGCAATCACATCAACCAATCATAATTGTGCTACAAACAGGATACTTGTCTCAACCATGCGAAAACGGTAGACGTGAAGAGGGTGCTGCCCCTGGGACCAATCCCCCACCTGAACATAATTATGAACCAAGCTAAGACAGCCATATTGGACCCAAGACATAATTAATAGCTCAAACGAAAATAAGCCAAACTCTCAAGCGCCTTCCAAACGTCCCACTTCTAACGATCGATCTGTCCCCTCTGTGGACAGTCAAATTCTAAAAATCATAACTTTCACTACAAGGGTCCAAATAAGGTGTTCTAGGACTTTCTGGAAAGGTAATTAAATTCCCCAACTAAACCTAATTGGGGGGCCCTTCTGAATCGGCCATCTAAAACCCCTATCAAGCCAAATTAAAAGACATCAATTTTCACGTCGGGTTCTCTGGACAGTACACTAAAACCACCATAACTTTTGGTACGTGTATCCAAATCTTGCGTTCTTTAGCTTTCTGGAAAGGTATGGAAATTACCTACATTTTTCGTTATATCGAGATCCTCTGATTTCGTTTTAACTAATGGCTTAACCCAGTTTTCTACAAACTGTCAGAAAACTGACATATTAGCAGGACAGCGACACTAAAGAATTCATAACTCGCTGATCGTTAAACGGATTTGGGCGTTCTTGGCGGCCATGGCCTAAGGACATTACCCAACTATCTCTAAGAGATGGGATCCACGGAATCGCCTCTAAAGCCATCAAAACCGCCGTTCTACCTTCCGGATGATTGGGATCTACACAACCCAAGATTGCTAAAACAAATAATTAAACATCTAATCAACGGAAACGAATGTTACCCTCGACGAGCAGTGAAGATCACGAGCTCCACTGGTGATCCTCTTCCTTCTCTTCTTCCCCCTTCTTCCTTCCTCTTTGGTCAACACCACCATGAGGCTTCTCCTTCCTTCTTCTTGGCCGTGGCTAATCGTGGAGGGCATCAGAGCACTGCAGAAGCATCAGTAGCATGGCGGCGGTACTGTAGCCGTGGTACTGTAGCAATCCTAGGGTTGCCCCTCTCCTTCTTACGTGGCCGTGCCCTTCCCCTTGTTTAAATGTCAGGGGCAGCCCACGACCAAAGTTGTCCAAATTATGCATAAATCCTCTAATCTTCTCGTTAAAACCACTTTTCCGATTGGTCCCTCTCTAATTTATTTCTTCTCAATTAATTTAATTTGGAGTATTACATTCTACCCCCTTAAATGTAATTCGACCCGAATTCTAACCACGCTTAACGCCAATAAACAAACTCAGCTAATAAACTTACTAACATTACCACGCACCTACCGTGAATAATTCCAGATACTGCTCGTGCATGCGAGACTCCATTTCCCGGGTCATTTCCTCTCAGACTTATGGGACCACCACACCTTGACGCAACTGATGTGTTACGCCTTATTACTCATCCCAACCTTTCACGAGTCCCTCAACAAACATGACTCGAAGGCACGAACTTACTCGTGGGTCAACGGCCTTAACGAAACTTCACACTCCAGATTTCTCCAGTACTCCCTCGACGCTAGGTCAAGAAACGAATCGCTCCCCACGCCAGGACTCAAGACGGTCCTAGTGATATGCTATCCCCCAATTCTCCGCAACTTCCAGAAACAACCAATGTACCTTGGGCCAACATTCCCTTTGGTACCAAACCACACAATCTGCACAAAACACACAGAACTCTTGTTCCTTATATCACTCGATCTCTTCACTTTAACAATGAGCACCTCTTTTAACCAGGGACGCACAACAGAACCCTTTTGAAACAAATTCTTTCAAAAACAGAGCCCAACTGAAAATAAAGGATTCTCATCGCATACACGCATTACCAACTCCCCACCAGAAGGGTTAAATCCAAAACCAAAAGATTCATCATGAAACTCTTCCACTTTCCAAGTGGGCAGTTTGCCAATGAACACCACATAAGCCAAAGGCGAAATCACTCGAGTGCCCAAAACACCATCTCCTTTCTTTTCTTAACCGAAAAGAATCACGATAACAAGAAGAACCAACTCAATTTGTAATCGGCATCTCATCATAGAGGCAAGGCTCCAACAAAAAAACCAGAGAACATTTCAATATCCGATAATACAACCTTTTCCTCAAACTTTCTTTTAAGAATTCAACTTTCTCTTAAACCATGAGATTCCAAATCATCGTATAACACACTAATTCATTTCTTTTAATTTGGCAATCTCAAAGCTATGCTCAAACTGAACACAAAATCCACACCTATGAAGAGAGACTCTTCCAATCCACAATAATATACTCTGATCAACTTCTCTACCAAAGGAATTATTTTGACAAATAATTCCCAACACTCCTTAATATAGATTTCATCCACAATCACATCACCTCAATCTTTTTGGATAATCAACTTGAACTTCACCACATTCACACTCATTTACTTTACCCAAAGTATTCTATCAAAGATCAACACACTATTCAAAATTCGCTTCTGTTCACCCACCTCTACATATAATATTGGGTTTCCAAGGTCCTAACATAAAATGCAAAGGCCCAAATTCAACCTCCAAGTCTTCTACCATGAATTTCTGGTTTAGTTGATAGGAAATCCTCACATTCATTTACTAAAATTTCGCACATCTCGACAATAACCTCAGTCATTAGTATCAACATTCCTCACTAATCAAGTAACCACCCCAAGGCGATTTATTTCACCAATCTTAGACCTTCTCTAATCCACACCAATCCAATCCAACTACACAACCGCAATATACCTCTTCACAATACCCTAACTGATTGACCAAGATTCAAACATACTCAATCATTAACGTCAATAATTAATTATAATCTTGGCCAAGTTATCATTTGAGATAATCTAACCCCCATAGGGTTACTCACTGTGGCCGAGTCATACTTGACAATAACTCAATAATTCCTGCTATCCCATTAATTAGCACAACGCTTAGGTTTCTCTACACCGCTGCTCTCACTAAACTTCACCATCATAACTCTTCTACACAATATTACTAAGTATCCAATTGTGATACTCTAATACATTTATCAAGAGTCCATACTTTCGATAATCCCAACATCCCAACATGGACAAAGGTTATTGGATCATAATTCGCCATAGGTTCTACTAGTTGTAACACTAATCAACTTTTTTTTTCATCGACAAATATTCCTTTTAAATTGAACTCCCTCCAGATGTTATAGGTCAAATCCAAATCATCGCTCTTCAGATTTCAAATATGTTGGTTCCCAAAATCTCTCCACTACCAAATACTTGACCACCAACAACCATCGCTATATTACACTTTATAAAACTTGGCAACACAAGTTGGTTAATTCCTTTCTCAAAAGGAAGAAACAAACCAAAAAACAGTTCCAACGCACAAGAAAACGTTGTTCCTGAGTGAGCACGAGACCAATAAGAACAATCCAATAGCAATGATCTCGAAAGCAAAATACGAGTCCACAAATGAGGGCACATGTCCCACAAGAAGGAATATCAAACCTCCATAAATCATGATAAAATATTGCTATTGAAACTCAAGAAACTCTTAAGTCAGAACAACGTAAAAGTTGTAGATTATAACTCTTAACTCCAACCTCAAATATCGATGGTACACATTTTTCGTTAACAAAGAAAGTGGTTTCCTTTGATTATATCGTTATTTGCCATCCTGCATAAGAAGTGCCTTTTAAGCCAAATCACATTAATCGCTTAAGAGCCAAATAGAACTTCCCAAAAGATCACGAATGCAAAACTCCAATCATTTCTTTTAACCAATTTTTCAAAGGTAGTTAACTTTCTTTCTCTCTAGAAGAATCATCACCACTTTAACGAGTCAAGTCATAGGAATATCTTACTAACATCCGAATAATTCACTCTTAACAAGATTCGTTATCGCCAACTCTTCCTTTATAAAGCCCCAAAGCCTCACCAAAAAGGTACATACTACTTTACATCTCATCCTCGATTGAGAGTAAACTAAATTCTTACAACCTCACTATACAACCACTTTATTTTAAAAGGGGACCTACTACAGCATTTAAAGGTTATACCAAAAACCCTTTCGTCGAAACATGTCACATCCGACTATTTCACAACCAAGTCAACGTAAGCCATCTATTAAATCACATGAGTTCAACTTTTATTGATGTTCAACACCACACGTCAATACACAACAGTTGCACTCCAACCCTTGTTGCTATCAACTGGCTTCATCATGAAATCTATATGCTACCTACTTTCCTTGCCAAATCACATGAGCAATTACAACCACATATTCAGCCGTTCTACCTCACATTCATAATTTGGTACAAAATCGCAATAAAACTTCGAGAATCGAAATCTTTCATCATTCAAGAGTCTCAGCAACACTACAACCAAATTCATCACATCGTTCCTTACAGAAGAGCTATCCAGAACTCTTCCCATAATATTCTACATCCACTAGTTTCTATCCCTTCAAACTTTTGTGGTCAAACCAGTTCGTCAAATTTCCACACTTCTTAAGAACTCCTTTAACTTCAATTAGGTATAGCCATACCCTTAATCATAGTTCATCAGGAACTACTGGAAGACACTTTCAAATTAATCAACTTTTCTTTCAAAGATCTTAGTTAAGATCAATCATGCACACTCTGCAGACCCAACCTGATAATCCATATCATACCCATTAATTACTTTGATTATAACCTCTCACTTAACCAAGACAAAACATCGCTAAAGGATTTATCATCTTCTTCCACTAAGGAGAACCATTAATATTCAACACTCAAAATACCCAATAGAGATACATTGAGTCAAAGCCTCCACGTACTAAAGGACTTGTAAAAGGAAGCTTTAATTAACCAAAAACATCACTCGAATAAGTGGGTCATCGTTTTCCAATACGAAAAACAAAACTCCACTATAAAGGTCAAACATGACAATCAACCAAGTTCACCCACCACAAGAATAACTCATTAGTTGGGAAAACATTGATTTCTTTACAGGGCAACTTAAACCAAATGAAACACAACAACATTTCTCAAAGAATCCCATCAACTGGAATGGGCTACGAATCCAAGAGAAGTTCATCTGCCACAACTAGACAAGAGTTGACCAAATTCAAATTTCAAGGAAGAGAACAACTCTTCTAAAGATATTAACTATCAACACCTTTACTAAGATATCCGAGGTAATCACTTCCCTATTCTCATACCGCGAACGGTGGTGTAACCTGGTATAGCCCAGGGCCACAACCACGACCTCAACCTCTCAACATGGGTTATCCCCACACATAATAACCATAGTATTATAATATAGATATATCAGATCATCTCATAACAGGGATCATCAATACAATACAACGGAAACGTAAATGCAATGCAAAAACCCATTCCCAACTACTGTGCTTTGTGTGTCAAGTTTAATGATTCAAATACCACGGACCTACAGCCCGCTCTGATACCAACTGTAACACCCCAGCTCAACATTGAGCCTGGAATGCTACTAAAATAAAATTAAACAATGCTACTAAGACCATTTACCAAATTTTTCAAAGAAAACCTCCTTTGTATAGTTAACTATACCGAGGTTTCAGAATTAAATATAACATTAACCATAATTCAATATCCAAATTCATCCAAGCATGCAAGATAGTCTATTCCGATAAAACAAGAATAAGCATAATCCAAATTCACTAATCTCATTATTACAAATAAGCCAAAGCATTCAACCAAAGCTATGAGTGAATCTCAATCGGTTTGCTTATTTATAGAGTATGAACTAAGTTATATTCTTCCTTTAGGATGAATGGTAGTGAGTGCATTCCAACAAAACTACTCCCTCCCATGCATGTTGTTCTTGCCTGTGGTACCTAAAACACAACAAAGCAAGGGTGAGTCTAATGACTCAGCAAGTATCTATAAAAGAAGCATTAAACACACAGATATGGCATTAACATGTCAAAAGCAGCATTACACTAAAAATGACTCCCATGCTTATATAATGCGAACATGCAATGCATCTTTTAATCTTTATCTCTTTTCAGATTTTATCGGTAATGCAGGTATACAACCGTCGATGTATACCCTTGCTCGTGCCCTCCGCACAGGGACCAAGAGCCTATACTCCATGAGTATAGGGACCATTGCCCATCATCTTCATGATGGGGACCTCTCCTCAATGCCCACATTCCACGAATGTGGGGACCACAAGCCTGTCATTTACATGACGGGGACCTCAATTGTATATACTTGGTCACCACGTGACTAAGTCTCAGGTATGCTTTCAGTATGCGTATGTACTATGACCCTATCTTTTATACATATGAATCAACAAGTACATACCACAACTTTAGATCTCACATAGCATGTAAGGCATTAACAACATACATAGGAAAGCTTTAGCCATAAGCATGCATTCACCAAATTCTATTCATATTCATCACACTATCATCCATGTATGACTAATACGAGTAAACGCAAGCAATCACATCAACCAATCATAATTGTGCTACAAACAGATACTTGTCTCAACCGCACGGAAGCGGTAGACGTGAAGTGGCGCCGCCTCGGACCAATCCCCACCAACATAATTATGAACCAAGCTAAGACAACCATACTGGACCCAAGACATAATTAATAGCTCAAACGAAAAAAAGCCAAACTCTCAAGCGCCTTCCAAACGCCCCACTTCTAACGATCGATCCGTCCCTCTCAGGACAACAAATTCTAAAAATCATAACTTTCACTACAGGGGTCCAAATAAGGTGTTCTTGGACTTTCTAGAAAGGTAATTAACTAAACCTAGTTGGGGGGGGGGCCTTCTGAATCGGTCATCTAAAACCCCTACCAAGCCAAATTAAAAGACATCAATTTTCACGTCGGGTTCTCTGGACAGTACACTAAAACCACCATAACTTTTGGTACGTGTATCCAAATCTTGTGTTCTTTAGCTTTCTGGAAAGGTATAGAAATTACCTACATTTTTCGTTATATCGAGATCCTCTGATTTCGTTTTAACTAATGGCTTAACCCAGTTTTCTACAAACTGTCAGAAAACTGACAGATTAGCAGGACAACGACACTAAAAAATTCATAACTCGCTGACCGTTAATCGGATTTGGGCGTTCTTGGTGCCCATGGAAAGCTAAGGACATTACCCAACTATCTCTAAGAGATGGGATCCACGGAATCTGCCTCTAAAGGCATCAAAACCGCCGTTCTACCTTCTGGACAGATTGGGATCTACACAACCAGCATTGCTAAAACAGCTAATTAAACATCTAATCAACGGGAAACGAATGTTACCCTCGACGAGCAGCTGAAGATCACGAGCTCCCGCTGGTGATCCCTCTTCCTTATCTTCTTCCCCCCTTCTCTTCCTTCCTCTTTGGCGAACACCACCATGAGGCTTCTCCTTCCTTCTTCTTGGCCTAAATGAAAGCTAATCGTGGGAGGTCTCAGAGCACTGCAGAGAATCAGTAGCATGGCGGCGGTACTATAGTCGTGGTACCAGAGCAACCCTAGGGTTGCCCCTCTCCTTCTTACGTGGCCACTGCCCTTCCCCTTGTTTAAATGTTGTGGGCAAAGCCCACACCAAAGTTGTCCAAATTATGCATAAATCCACCCTCTAATCTTCTGTTAAAACCACTTTTCTGATTGGTCCCTCTCTCTAATTTATTTCTTCTCAATTAATTTAATTTGGAGTATTACATAAAGGGTTTAACATTTTCTTTCATAACAGAGAAGCATTCAACTTCAACACTCAAAATACCCAAAAGAGATACATTGGGTCAAAGCTTCCACATGCTAAAGGACTTGCAAGAGGAAATTTGCATTATTCAAAACATCAAGTGAATAAATGAGTCAAATTTTCCAATAAGAAGGACAAAACTCTAATACAAAGGTCAATCTTGACAATTAACCAAGTTCACCAGCTGCAAGAATAACTCAACAGTTGGAAAAACAATAATTGCCTTAAGGGACAATTTAAGCTAATGGAAACACATCAACAGCTTTATAACCACTAACCCAAGAAAATTCATCAACCAACAGCGAGTAATCAGAATAACCAAATGTAAACTCAATGAATACATCAACCTTTCTCAAAGAAACCCATCCCCAGCTTTTGTAACTAAGTTACTCGGAATAAACACTCCTCCTTCCCCATACCACAAGCAGTGGTACAACCTGGCCATGCCCATGGCCACAACCAAACTCTACCTCTCGGCATCGATTATCCCCACACATAACAATTATATAATCAATTAATAAGCAATCATACTTAATTCATATTAGCAATCATCAATACGATATAACGGAAATGAAAATGCAATACTTTACCCATTCCCATCCTACTATGCACCAGTGTGTCAAATTTTAAGTTGATTAGCCATTAGTAAATTTTAATTAATCTATTCGCCACGGACCTAAAGCCTGCTCTGATACCAACTGTAACACTACAGCCCAACATGAGCTTGGAATGCTACTAAAATAACAAGATAACAAATTAAATTTTAAGACTTTACACTAAATTTCGACAGAACCTCCTTTGCACAGTTAAGCATACAAGAGGTTCTAACAAAATTCAATAACATATTCAAATATTTCAAACATCCAACTTAATTCATAATCATAAAACTTCCATAATATGCTAATCAACTCTATTACAAAGCAACGGATGCATAAAGACATATCCAATAAAAGAAATCATCTTGGCAGTTTGCTCAATTATTAATTCATAGTCCAAAATTAATCATTCATGGATGGTTTGTGGTAGTGTGTAACAGATCTTATTACTAGCCATTCCCAAGCATGACGTTCGCGTAAGAGGTACTTAAAAATATAAACAAACAGCAAGTGTGAATCCATGATTCAGCAAAGTACAATTAATACAATAATTCAATATACAACTTGTCACAATCAATCAATCACAATTCTTCATCTCAAATAAGCTCATATGCTCATGCAATGCAAATGCCACAGATGCACCTTTTCTTTTCTCTTTGCATTTACCGGTAATGCGGAGTATACATCCATCGATGCATACCCATGCCTTCTAGCACAGGGACCATAAGCCCACACTCCACGAGTGTGGGGACCTCAAGCCCGTCTAAAACATGATGAGGACCTTAAAATCAATACTTGGCCACCACGTGGCCAAGTCTCAAGGATAATAATATGATGCGTATGAGTCTATTCAATTATCCAACTTAAGAATGTAATGACAAGCAGCAATGTTCATGAATAAAGAACATAATCATAACAAAAGCATTCATGAGCATTCACTTCAATTCTTCTATCGACTAATTGCACTTGCCTCAACCGTGTGAAGCTTGATGACGCGAAGGGGGCGCTGCCCCCAGAATCAAACCACCACCTGAGCATTTTTTAACAATCACACTAAGAAGACATTTTTGAACAAGACATTGCTAATAAAAATATACGATTAACTACGCTCCTTAGCACAACCCAAAACACCAACTCCCATGAGCATCACTTAGTCCCAAAAAGAACAGTCTTCTTCTAAAAATCATAACTTTTCGTCTACTTACCCATATATGGTGTTCTTTGATTCTCTGGAAAGCTTATTAAATTACCCACATTAAACTAGTTGGTGAGATTCCTAGATTATGTCATCCTCTATCCCTACTAAACAGATTACTGAAACTATTAAATCCCGTCAGAGGTTCTGGACAGTGAGACTAATAATCAAATAATACCCGCTGCCAAAAATCTAACAAAGCCTTTGAACAGCGACGTTGAAAAAATCATAACTTACGATCCGCTCATCTAAATGACCTGATCCAAGATCCTACAGAAAGATAATGACGCTACCCACAATTCTCTAGGAGATGTCCAGACCAAAATTCGCAGTTAACAACCCTAAAACAGTCGGGCACTACAGACTGCCAAAAATCGATCTAATACCGACATTGCCAAAACGCAAGACTACATGACTAATTGAACGGGATTGAGGGTTACCCGTGGAGAATCCGCTAAAGAACGCAAGAACCACCACGTGATCCCCCCTCTCTTCTCTTCTCCGTTCTCCCTTTCCTCCTTTCCTCCTTTCTTCTCCTTCCTCTTGATTGTAACACCCCAGCCCAACTTGAGCCTGGACTGCTACTAAACAAACATGATAACAATTTAAACATAAGGCATAATTCTAAATTTCGGCAGAACCTCCTTTGTACAGCTAGCTATACCGGAGGTTCCAACAGATGCATATATCATAATCAATATTCTAACATCCAGAATTCATCAAAGCATTCAAAATATGCTAATCAGCTAATGCATAAGCGAGGATATCCAAAATAAGCCACTCTCATTATTACAATTAATCCAAGGCATTCATGCATAACCATAATTAATCTTTAAGCAGTTTGCTTATTATTAAAGTATGATCTAAAAGTTATTCATCTTTAAAGTTGTGTGTGTGAGTGCATCCAAGGCAAGCCTACTCCCACCCATGCATGCCGTTCTTGCAAGTGGTACCTAAAAGCACAACAAAAGCAAGAGTGAGTCCAAAGACTCAGCAAGTACCAATATATAAACATTAACTCACAGCTTATAGCATCAACATCCCATAAGAAAACATTACAAAAAACAACTCACATGTTTATGTAATGCAAATGCATAATGCATCCTTTTCTTTTACTCTTTTCGATTTTACCGGTAATACGGGGTATACAACCGTCGATGTATACCCTTGCCTGTGCCCTCTAGCACAGGGACCAAGAGCCTATACTCCACAAGTATAGGGACCACAGCCCATCATCTTTATAATGGGGACCTATACTCAATGCCCACGTTCTATGAACGTGGGGATCACAACCCCATCATCTACATGACGGGGACCTCCACTATGCATACTTGGTCACCACGTGACCAAGTCTCAAGTATGCTCTCAATATGCATATGTACAAGTACTCTATCTCTCAATAACATGTATATCAACAACAACATACCAGAAGCTCAAACTTTAAATAACATGTATAGCAACAACAACATACATGAATAACCATTAGCCATAACTCAAGCATTCACCATCCTTAATCATACATATCACACTATCATCCATGCAAAGCTAACATGCATAAAAACACAAGCACGCACCATAACCTTTAAATAACATGTATAGCATCAGCAACATACATGAATAACCATTAGCCATAACTCAAGCATTCACCATCCTTAATCATACATAACACACTATCATCTATGCATAGCTAATGTAACACCCCAGCCCAACTAAGGCCTGGAAAGCTACCAAATTAAATAATTAAACGTAATTAAACTAAAACACCCGACAAAATTTCGGCAGAACCTCCTTTGTATGGTTACCTATACCGGAGGTTCCAACAAGCAGTTATAACAAATAAAGATAATCCAGATTGCATAATAAACAAGATATAATCAAAACTGGCTATTCGTTACTATGACATCCATAGCAACTAAACATCTAATGAATCCAAAATGACTATTCATTTATTACAGATTACTCTAAGCAAGCAATAATCAAGAAGAGTACTTTAAACAATTCATTCATCTCCTAGTTAATTTTTTCTTTCGTTTTATGGTGGGTAGTGTAACACCCCAGCCCAACATGAGCCTGGAATGCTACTAAACTAACAATATAACCAATTAAAACTAAGACATTTTACTAAATTTCGGCAGAACCTGCTTTGTATAGCTAACTATACTGGAGGTTCCAACAGTTAAAAACAAATATCATAATTAAACAATCCAACATCCAAAGATAATCGATAGGTATTCAAGTTATGCTAATCAACTAAAGCATAACTAAAGGTGTCCAAAATATGCTACTCATCACTATTACAAATAATCCAACAAGTAAAGCATAACCATAACAAATCCTTTAAGCAGTTTGCTCATTTATTAAGGCGTGATCTAAAATTTAATCAACTATAAAAGATTCGTGGCAGTGTGTGTCCGAAAATATGACTACCCCCTCCCATGCATGTCGTTCTTGTAAGGGATACCTAAAAACCACAAACAAAGCAAGAGTGAGTCAACAGACTCAGCAAAGTACAAATAATAAGATATTATAACATACCAGTATAACATCAGCATCCATTCTCAAATCTTTACCATACATCATGTCATATGCTTATGAAATGCTCAATGCAACCTTTCTTTAACTCTTTTTGCATTTTATCAGAATGCAAGGTATGCAACCGTCGATGATACCCATGCTCGTGCTCGCAAGCACAGGGACCAAGAGCCCAATACTCCGCAAGTAATGGGGACCACAAGCCCACACTCCACAAGTGTGGGGATTTCAAGCCCGCCATATACATGACGGGACCTCAAAACATATATGCTTGGTCACCACATGACCAAGCCTCAAACATGATCTCAATATGCACATGCACGCTATTCTATTCATCATTAACATGTAATAGTAGTAACATCATACATGAATAGAACTTAATCATACTTTGAGCATTCACCAATATCAACACATATATCAATCCAACAACCATGTATAGCTAATATGTATCAAATACTACTTAATCATGATCATGCATTCACTTTTAATCTATCAATCAAAGTACTTGCCTCAACCGTGCGTAGATGGAAGACGCGAAGAGGGCGCTGCCCCCGGATCCAAACCACCACCTAAATAATTTTAATAAACATTCTAAGATAACAATTCTGGACCAAACATTGCTAGAAACAAACATATATAACTCACTACGCTCCCTAGCGCAACCCAAAACTCCATATCCCAAAATATCGATTTGTCTCCAAAACAGACAGTCATCTTCTAAAATTCATAACTTTTTGTACAGAGATCCAAAAGGGATGATCTCTAACTTTCTGAAAAGCTTATAACATTTCCTACATAAACCTATTTGGTGAGCTTCCCAGATTCGGCCATATTCTATCCTTACCAAGCAGATCAAAATAATAACAAAATCTCGTCAGAGATTCTGGACAGCGAGACTAAAACTAACGTAACTTTCAGTACGATTGTCCAAATCTCGTGTTCTTGAGCTTTCTGGAAATTTGGGACAATAAACTACAAATTTCATTATAGTAAGATCCTCTAATTTGTCGTTTACCTAATTACTTAATCCAGATTACTAAAAACTGTCAGGAATACTACCGAATCGCAGAACAGTAGCGCTAAATAAATCATAACTTTTGAACCGCTCGTCCAAATGATGTGATTTAGCACTTCACGGAAATATGATGACGTCGTCTACAATTCTCTAGGAGACGTCTAGGACAGATTTTACTCTTAACCCTATCAAAAATGACAGCTAAACCTATCTGCTCTAACAGATCTAAATACCGACATTGATCAAAAATCACGCATTCGCTACTAAACAAGTGGGGATCGAGTTTACCCTCGACGAACTGCTGAAGATCATGAATTAGCCCGCGATCCCTCCCCTTCCCTCTCTTCTCATTCTTGTCCTTGCTTCCTTCTCTTCCTGGCCTTCTTGTTCCTTCCTGGTCAGCACAGAAAATCCACATCAGAAGCACACACAACAGCAGCACATGGATGCATTTTTTTCCTTATTCTGTGTGTGTGTGTGGTGCATACCAATTGTCTCTCTCGGTTGCAAGTAGCATGCAGCAATGATGGCTCATCTCTCTCTCTCTCTTGTTCTCTAGCCGAAGGAACAAAGGCAGAACAAAGGTAGCAGCACCAATTTCTTTTTTTTTCTTGCCGAGGTATGCAACATCAGGGCTAGAAGCTAGCAGGCCAGCAGGGCTATGGCATGCAGCAGCAAAAACGCAGGGTAAGCAGGGCTTCGCAGGAGAAAAGAGCTACGGTAGGAGAAAAGAACTATGGCAGGAGGCAGAGAACTAGGCACCGGCTGGAGGGCAATTCGGCTAGGGTTGGTGGTGGCTGTGGGCAGGGAGAGGTGAGGTGTGACGACCCACCCCGTGATGTACCGCAAGAGGTCCGGGAGGACAATTTTTTTTGCGCTGCGAAGTCACCACGGAAAGATGTGGTAGCACCGCATGGAGCTTTACCGAGGAGGTCTGCCAGGACCTCCCAGGAGGTCTTGCGGACCTCCCGAGGTCTTGGTCCGCCATCGACCTCCCAGAGGTCTTGAAGACCTCCTGGAGGTCGTGGCCGCCACCCGCTCGGTAGCACCTCCAGGCACATCACTAAGAGAGGTCCGGCAGGACCTCCCAGGCTAAGTCCCGAAGGACCTCCTGGTGGTCCTACCCCTGTGCATCTGAGCTAGTCCCAGGACAACAGAGCTAGCCCGCACAAGAACACAAGCCAATACCACAACCACGAGGTCAAACAAAGATGAAGCGCATAAATTAAACTTTATATAATAGGACCTTATGGCCAAGCTTGTTAACAAGAGGTCCGCCACCGAGGGCTTACAACACCAACGAGGACTTACAACCGCAACGAGGAGCTTTAGGGCTCAAACACTGTAACACGCAAAAGCCATCCAACAAGCACCACAGTCGTCGGGTGGAGGATGTCCTAGGCGACTTAGTCGTCGAAGAACTCCTCCTCGAAGAGGTCTCAGACCGCCTCAAGCACTTGGTCATCTTCATAATCTGCTTTGACACAGGGCTTAAGCCATGAGTACTTGGAATGTACTCGAAAAGTCACAGAGAGCAAAGATGCAATAATACTCATACAGGACTTATCAATGGAGAGTCAGATGGTTAGTTTGCACAAAGCCAAGTTTGACAAATAGCATTAATAGATTGTAAGGCGACAGGTAAAACCATAATACATAATAGATTGAAGTTGGAAAAGTGGAGGGAGCACCACCACGCCCACAACCGACATGGGGAGGTCTGTCACACCAAGGGCAGTCCTCACCCAACAACCACTCAAGAGCAAACACTCAAGAGGTCCGAGCAGGTCCTCGACCACTACCCGAGCCAACCCCGACCCCTCTAGAGCCACCAGGGGTCTCTTCGAGGCAAAGCCAAGGCATCTCAACAGAGTGCCCAAATGACACCAAATTTTCAAAACAACTACCCTTGCACCATTTTCACTGAGCATGTCCATGACCAAGGACTTGGCTATTCAATAGATCTTACACTCGCAGAGGTGTACAACTTTACCCACAATCCACGATCTCTCTAGCGGATGGGTTCCGGTCACCCTTGCTCACTTCCTAAGGTGAGCAATCTAGAGAGCGCAAGGCCTTTACAAAGCTTTGAACTGACTAGGGTGCCCGCTAAGGTTTCGCAATCCTCTAGTGGTCTAGAAATCCACAGGTTATGGGTGCCCTCTTGCGCCAACTAATCACACGCTCAACCACAACAAATTTCCAAGCCATCTCATTGCTAATTATTCAGCCTGCACCATTCCCATAAAATGATCTTGTGGTTGCAATTTGCTTGGCCCAGCTCAACAGACACAAAGTGAAGTCCTTAGTTGTGCTAAGGCAAGACTTCCACAACCAAGTGTGCAAAGCACCCACTACTCACTCCCCGCCTTCTTGCCTCAAAGAAACAATTTGTATTAGCCCATGCCAAAAGACCACCCACCCTGGCACACAAATTTTTATCCAAGTGGTCTCACACCATGGTCAACACAGCTTAGGCATCCCGCCATAGTCGCTCAACAATGGCACCACCACACAATTCATAATTTATTAGTCAAGATTATTAGAGATGAAGCATGATACGCTCAACCACGCTTTTCTAAGCAAGGCTATATAAGACCTCGGCCCCCATGTTGGCAAATAACAAAGAACACCAACTAAATATCCACCCTAAGGCTCACAAGGTGAACATGACAACATGTTGGAGACAAGGTATAAATGAGGCATAACAAAGAAGTAGGCGAGTAACTACAGCCCCAAACCATTTTCTTATAAACATAGCCATGCATGCAAAAGTAAACCTAATACATTTGTGAAACTAGGTTCAAAATGATCAAAAGGGGGTCTGCGGGCTTGCCTTGGTCAAGCAAATGAGAGCCTTCTGCAAAGAAGAGCGGGTCCAAGATCTCCTCGAACTCGTGATCTACACGTCGCAAGAAAACCAAATAAGCAAAACCACACTAAGCCGAGAACTTCAAAAAGAACCAAAAGGAACTCAAACCAACTCAGCCAAAAAGGAAACCAAGAGGCTTAACACAACCTCAAAGAGCTCTGGGAAAGGTCTTACGCAAGGAAGGACCGAAAGCGTGAGGCAGGAAGGAAGAAATGAGCAACAAAGTTACAAAGGCTTGCCCGCCTGTGCTTTATATAGCCGAGTTGGTAGTGTGCACCACAAGGAAAACTTCGGTGACATGTAGGCAATCGGGACAATTAGGGCAAGGCTTGCCCTAAAAGAATTGAATAAGGTACCTCGGATGTATCAGCATTTAATGTGACCCGACACCTATTAAATGCGCACAGAGTTCGAGGCAAGAGCAATAATTACAAGGTGAAAAGGGCCGGCAAGTGGGGCGATCAAAAGGGTGCACCACCACCAAAGAGGTGGCCTCACTGCAAGGGTCATCCCCGCCAAAGACCACTGTGAGGTCTGGGCAAGAGGTTCAAGACACTCAGAGGGGAGGTCTGGGACAGAGGTCCAAGGACTCAAGAGGAGGTTCTGGACAAGAGGTCCTCAAAGCTCACAACAAGGAGGTCTCGACGCCAGACCGCACAAGGGAGGTCTAAGGGTAAAGATTTCAAGGGAGGACCTCAACGGTCCAGATCAAAGGGTGCGAGGGAGGTCCTAACCAACAGAATATCTGATTTAGGAGGTGGTCCTCACAAAAGACCAAAGCAAGGACCGGGAGGTGGTCTTTGCAAAACAACCAGAGGAGGTCCCGAAACAAAGGCAAACACGATCAAAGCGGAACCGCTCGATTGGAATCCAAGGTCCAGAAGGAAAGGAACGTTCGACCAAGCGAATGACCAGCGAGACTAGGCCGTCGATTAAAATCGGACGGCTAGGAGGAAAGGGGACGTTCGGACCAAGCTAACGTGTTCTTAGGATCGGGCCATCCAACCCACATCGGATGGTCCTAAGGTTAAGAAGGCAAGGCCTCAAGCGATCTGTGCCATGAGAGTCAAAGATGGGTCCAAGCGCTAAGGAGGTCTTGGACCTAAGGAGGTCGGAACCTTTGGATCCAACTAAGGGAGGACACGACGGCTAAGATCTCCCGAGAGGAGGTCCTAATGGCCGATCCTAACAAGGGGAGGTCTGAGCGGCTAGATCTCAACAAGGGGAGGTCTGAGCGGCTAGATCTCAACAAGGGGAGGTCTGACGGACACAGAAAAAGTCCGCAGGGACAGAGGGAGGTCTATTTGGACACAAGGGAGGTCCAAATAGCCACGAGGAGGTCTAGGAGGGTCCCAAAAGGGGCGCTGGGAGGTCCAGAGAGACTCTGGAGCGCCCAAGAGAACTCAAGGGTTCCAAGAGAGCGTGGAGAGGTCCACGGGGAGGTCCAAAAGAAGCAAAACCAAGCGTGGCTTGGGGGGACCAAAGAGGTTTTGAAACACAAACCCGAGCCGGGTCCTTGACAGGAAAACCCCAAACAAGGAAGAGGTTCGAACAGAGGGGAGATAAGAGAGAGGTCTGGACCTCAAAGAGATTCAAACCAACAAAGGAAGTTAAGAGAGAAGAGACAAACCAGGGGCACACAGAGAGGCTTCGGGGAACCAACAGCCCGAGGGCAGCAAAGACACCACAGAGAGCCTCAACAGCAAGGAGCACCAACAAAGAACTTAGTTAAGGTTTAATTAATTCCAATTGAACTCTCCAGATTTTAAAACGTCAGGTTAAGCTTTGGATTCTCAATAAAGCCAAATGGTTACTTTTATTTTGAAACCCAGGCAAGAAACTTAAGAGAAACGGGACGTTACATGAGGGCTAGGGTTAGATTGTCTCTTGATCGCTTTTAAGGCCAATCGGTCCAATTGGGTCAAGACACCGTGGGCTAAAGGCCCAGATTTCTTACTTTTCCTTAAATCTGAATTTTTTTCCAAAATTTAATTCTCTCTCTAATTCAATTGAATTTTCTAATGTTATATGGGATATTACAGGTAGTTCGTACAAAAGTGCAAGAAGTCTAATTCTTCCTTTCCCCATGCATGCCGATCTCGTAAAGGTACCTAAAACACAACAAACAACAAGGGGTGAGTCCAAGACTCAGCAAATATAATAAATGGCATCAACAACATCCAAGCATGTAAATCATCAACTATACTTTACAAAACCACATATCAATCACCTTACACACATATGCTATGCAATATGCTCAAAATGATCCTTTTCCTTCTCTTTCCCTTTTGCATTTTACCGGTAATGCAAAGTGTGCATCCGTCGATGCACACCCATGCCTGTGCCATCTGGCACAGGGACCATTGCCCATACTCCGCAAGTATGGGGACCAAAGCCCATGCTTTACAAGCATGGGGACCTTTAGCCCGTCATCAACATGATGGGGACCTCAAGAGTTGCTTGGTCATCACATGACCAAGACTTCAATAAGCCAACATGATGCATATGTATAAATTCTCAAATTAATACAAATATGCATCCGCAACAACATTGCATATGAATATTCTTTTCATACTACAAAAGCTCATAAACATCGACTTCACAACTATCAAACATCCATGATTAACACATAACACAAATCTCTAGCAACCATGAACGTTACCAACTATGCCATCATCACAATTCATGAACACACAAATTCTCATAATATATATCAAACATTGCCATTCAACTATATATATTATAACCATCATTATACTTGCCTTAACCGCGAGAGAGTGAGGGACACGCAAAAGGTGCTGCCCCCAGGACCAGTCCACCACCTGAGTAATAATTATAACACACGCTAAGATGGCAGCAGCGGACCAAAACAAAGTATACAACAACAATCACTAACTCGCAAAAGCATCTAACTCGATCCCAACCCCAATTCCTAAACGTCGATCTTTCCCCTCGGTGGACGGTCAACTTCTAAAATCCATATCTATTGTTACAGGAGTCTGATTAAGGTTTTCTTAGACTTTCTGGAAAGGTAATTAAATTCTCCAACTAAGTCTAATTGGTGAGCCTCTCTGAATCGGCCAAATAATACCCCTACCAAGTCAGTTAATAAAATATCGATTTCACATCGGGCTCTCTGGACAGAACACTAAAAATACCATAACTTTCAGTACGTGTGTCCAAATCATGAGTTCTTGAGCTTTCTGAAAATATAAGACAATGATCTACATCTTTCATTATACTGAGCTTCTCTGATTTCCCGTTTAACTAATCGTTTAACCCAGATTACTAAAACCTGTCAGAAAACCAACGATTCTGCAGAACAGCCCCACTAATAAAATCATAACTTCTGCTACAGAGGTCCAAATTATGTGTTCTAGTACTTCCCGGAAAGATGGCGACGTCCTCTACAATACTCTAGGAGACAACCAGAACTGAATCCGCACTTAACTACATCAAAACGACTGTCTAACAAAATATGTCCTGAGCAGACCACAATACCGACATTGCCTAATTATCGAATTACGCAACTAATCAAATGGGGATCGGGATTACCCTTGATGAATCCGCTGTAGAACTCATTGAACACCACATGATCCCTCTTCCTCCTTCCTTCTCCCCCTTCCTCTCCCTTTCTTCCTTGGCCAGCAGCACCCAACGGGGTTCCTCCCTCCCTTCTTCTTCTTGGCCGGTAGCACCCAAAGGAGGTGATACTGTAGCACGGCGGCACTACTGTAGCTACAGTACCATCCTAATGTTTTCCCCTCCCCCTCCTTCTTTTATTGGTGGCCGGCCCACCTCCTAGGTATGGGCCAAAGGCCCATAACTATTATCCTCTTAAATTCAGATTATTAATCAATTTCTAATTCATTTAATACTTATTTAATGAAACGGGATATTACATTCTACCCCCCTTAAAAGAATTCGACCCCGAATTCTCCTCTCGTCATTCTACTCGAAGAACAATCAAAATCTGAAATCGACAACAATTAACACATATCCGTTGTGAACAACTCCAGGTACTTTTCACGCATGCGAGACTCCAACTCCCTAGTCGCTTGCTGCTTGGTTTGATGCGACCACAACACTTTGACACCCTTCAAAGTCTTATGCCTCAACACACTTTTCCGAATCCTCCAAGACACGCACTGACGGAACTCAAGGTAAGGTCTTACTAATTGGTCAACGGTTCTAACGAAACCTCACACTCCCGATCTCTCAAGTACTCCTGCGACACCGGGTCATGCAAAACGTTGTGCACTCCGCGTCAGGACTCGAGACAGTCCTAGTGTTACGCTATCTTCCAAAAATCCCCGCAACTTCCAGAACCAAACCAATGTACCTTGGACTAACCTTCCATTTGGTACCAAACCACACAACCTGCATATAACACACGGAACTCTTGTTCCAACTCTCAGTCGATCACTTTACCTATGCAAGCAGCATCTCCTTTAACAAGGGACTTACAAAGAACTCGCCTACCAAGTCACTTATTTGAAGAACTCAACTGAAAACAAAGGAGTCATAATGCATCCAACTCAAAACCATCTTCCCTTAGAAGAGCCCAATACAAAATCAATGTGTTTACCATGAAAACTTTTCCACTTTTCAAGTAGGCAGTTTGGAAATAAATGCCACACAAGCCAAAAGCGAAATCACTCGAAAACCAGATTAACCATTTTTTCCTTAATCGAAGGAATCACACATATCGACAAGAACCAACTCAATTTGTAATTGACATCCATCTTAAACACATAGTTCAAGTAAGAACTAAGAGAATATCTCACTATCCAAGATCACACCCTTTTCCACCATCTTTCCTTTAAGAATTTAACTTTCTCTTAAACCATAGGATCCCAAATCATCGCATAACACGTTAACTCATTTCTCTTAAATTGGCAACCTCAAAGCTATGTTCAACAGAACACAAAATCCACACTTATGCAGGGAGACTCTTCCAATCCACAATATCACAATCTAGCCAACTTCTCTACCAAATGAATTACTTTGACGAAATAATTCCCAACACAACTCAATATAGATTTCACCCACCATCACATCTCTCAATCCGTTATGATAATTAATTTGAAATTCACATCACACACTCTCATTTACTACCCCAAAGGATACTATCAAAGATCATCCCACTACTCGAATCCACTTTTACTCTACTACTTTTACACATAATCATTGGTAACCAAGGTTTTGCATAAAAAATGCAGAGCCCAAATTCAACCTCCAAGACTCCTACAACAAACTTCTCATACAAAAGATCGAGAAATCCTCGATCCATTCACTAAAATTCCCACACTCTAAACATACTCAATCATTTTCATCCACATGTAGATATTTTCTCGACCAAATTATCTTTTAGAATAATTCTATCTCCCAAAGGTTATTCACTAAAGCCAGGGCATACCTGTCGACAACTCAACCCTACCTACTATCCCATCAATTGACATTACGATTAGATTACTTCGCTAAACCTACTCTCATTAAACTACACCGTCATAGATCACCTACTCAACCTTGCAAAATTACCCAATCGCGATACTCTAACACATTGATCAAGCTTCCAGACTTTCGATAATCCCAACATTCCAACATGAATGAAGGTTCTTAGATTATAATTCGCTATGGGTTCCACTAGTTGCAACACTAATCTGTTTTATTTCAACGACAATCATTCCATTTAAATCCAACTCTTTCCAAGAGTTATAGGTCAAAATCAAATCACTTTCTACTGTTCTTCAAATAGCTTGCCCCCCAAAAAAAATTCTCATTGCGATCATTTACTTGACCACCACCAACTAATCGCCACAATACACTTTATAAGACCTTGCAACCCAAGTCGGTTAATCTTTTCTCAGTAGGAAAGAGCAAACAAATACAAGTTTTAACGCACGAGGAAACACTATCCCTCACAGTGAGCACGAGACCAAGAAGAACAGTCAAATAGCAATGATCTCGGAAAGCATAATAGGAGTCCACAGTTGAGGGCACATGTCCCACAAGAAGGAATATCAAACCTCCATAAATCAAGATAAAACATTGCTATTGAAACTCAAGAAACTCTTAAGCTGTAACAACAGAAAAGTTGCAGATTACAGTTCTTAACTCCAACCTCAAATGCTTATGGTACACATCTTCCGTTAACAAAGAAAGCAATTTTCTTTGATTACAATATTACTTGCCAATCCAAACAAGAAATACCTATAAAACTAAATAACATTAATCACTTAGGTACCAAACGGAACCTTCCCATACATCACATTGCTCAATTAATTCCATCTACTACGTAAATCATGAACTCCCAAAAGACCACGAATGCAAACTCCAAACATTTCCTTTAACTAATATTACGCAAGGCAATTAACTTCCTTTCTCTCTAGAAGAATCATCACCACTACGAGTCAGAATCCCTTGTCGACAATCTTGCTAACATCAAGAATAGTCTACTCTTAACAAGATTCGTTATCGTCAACTCTTCCTCGCTGTCCATACAACTACTTCTAAGGATTGGATGCTACTAAATTATTGTGATGATTTTATTATCCTTAGGAACCTGAGAGAAGAGCCATTCAAGCACAAAGTGTAATCGAGGGCTACCACGCATAAATCCAGCTTCGCCTTACGAGATCAATTCGGATTCGAACTCCAGATAGAACCAAATTCAAATGACCATAACCCTTGATGCGAAAGGTGGTGGAGGCCCATGAGTACTTGTTGGAAAGGTCTTGGAGTCTACTTTCACGCGGATCCGCATCTCCACATTCCTTCAGGTTGCTCAAATCGCAAAACAAGACGCGTCGCTCTTCCAAATCAATCGATTGGGCCTTGGGCCTTGTCATTGAGTTGTATTCGACCTCCTTTTGTTTTGGCCGAATCCGTTCTCCTCCTAGCTTATAAATAGATAGCCGCACCCTCTTCTAGGGTTTGGGTTTTGTTTAGATCAAGTTAGCTACTGCTACTTTCTCGTGTAATTGCGCGTGTCGGCTAGATCGCCCGGTTTACTCGTCTTCAGAACCCCATCATATTGTGTTTACAGATTGGATCTTCATCAATATTGCATTTCAGTTGATAAGGATCCACCTAGTTGATTAGATGAATCCTGATTGTTGGCCCAATCCTTCACGGTACACTATCTCACAAACCAATTCGGTGAATTGAATTGTAAGAAAATCAATACACTCACAAACCAATCTAATAGATTGAATTGCAAGTAGTAGCCTTCGGTGAATAGTAATCCGAAGCAAGAGATAGATATCTTGATCTCGCTCTCAATCTTTCACCCTCAATCTCTCCAATTCATATCACGACTCAAGAACATAAGATATGCGCCAAAACGGCTTTTCTGATTTTTATTATCTAAATCATAACTTGTCCACCTATATGGTGCGGCCATGGGGGGTTTATATAGCCTCCCACACAAGCACAAGACTTGGACGAATAGTAACCGAATTGCTACAGTACTCCGAGCCTGATTACTATTCACGTGAACAGTAAACCGAACCAAAAAATACTTTCTTTAATTAGAATTTAAACTACTCCAGTTTTGGAATAAAAATAATAATCACCAATTGGCTGTCTGAATTGGATCCAAACTAAACCAACCCACATGCCATGTTCCTGGCGTCCTCTCCATGCATGGCCAAGTCTCCCTCTTGGTTTCCCTTGTGTTGTAGGCTTTCCTTCTCTTAGCTTCTTGCGCGAACTTGTTCCATACACTTGATGCTTCTTTTGACGCCAATGCAACTCTTGCTGCTATACCACCACATGTCTTTCTTGACTGCACACACGCGCTAGGGTTTTATCCCGAGAGAACGTTCCCTCTCGTTGGCCAGCATCCCCATCCACCCTATCGGCCTTCACAATGTTTTGCTTTACTTCTTGTTGCAAAACAACACCAATGGCGTCAATTTGAGTTCTAGCATTAGTTTGCAATTTAGGGATGCAAACCAATGCTTTGGTTGTAGTTATGGCCGTATCATCAGTTACTTGTTAATCTTGTTCTTGCGTGTTCTTCGATTGCTTGCAGGGACAACGACCTTCGTGGTCAGGTTGATCGTGCTCTGACAAGATCAATAACACTTCTGGGGTCGGTGTATCGATTGCTAAGGTGCAACGTCCTGGACTGTTGTAGTCGGATCACCAACATCTACTCCACCTAAATCGAAATCTACCTCCTTTCATCGAAAGATCGGGACCACGATTGCTATCACCCTCCCTTGGCGCCTCCATCTCTCGAGACGATCCTTCCATTGCTGTCATCTCCCGGAGGATTCCCTGCTTTTGGCCAGCCGCAAGGAGGAAGAAGAAGAGGGGAAAAGGGGGGAGGAAGGAGGAAGGAGGAGAAGAGGAGAGATTGTCTTCGTGGGTTTTGTTCAACGTCTTCCTAGGGTTCTACAAGGGTAACGAAAGTCGTTCCTCGCTGTTTGATTCATAATAGACGCGAATTCGATTAGGTTTATTGGATCGAATTTTCGCTGCTAGTAGATCAGTTCTGTCTAGTATGTTGTGCGGCCGTTTTCATATTCTTAGAGGCCGAATTAGAGAATCCCATCTCCTAGAGTTATGTGGGTTTCATTCTTAGCTTTTCGTAGCCTCCAAGAACACTCAATTCAGAGTTATGGTTCATAAGATATGATAGATTCTTTCCTGCTATCTTGAAAATCTGACGTGAATTATCTGTCAATTTGTCTATTAAGTTATGATTAAGTTAAGGGTAGATTTAGGTTTTTCACCCATCTAGGTTGTTGTAGAATTTTTTATAACCTTTCTATATTGATAAAGAACACCCAATTCGGATTTGTAGAACAAAAGATATGATTATTTCTCTACTGCTATGTGGTTCTGTTAGACAGATTGGATGTTCGACTTTCATTGGATTGTTAGCCTAGGTTTTTCGCCGAATTTGAAGATTTCGCCAGCTAGACTTTTGTGGGGGGATATTGTTATCTTTCCATAGGATCTGAGAACACTCCGTTTCGGGTCTCAGAGCAAGAGTTGTGTTGCTTTTAGTACCGCTGTCCAGTTTACCGTCCCGCTGTAATACTCCGAAAATGTGAGGAACATTTAATCGGGAAGTATTAAATTAATCGATAGAGATTAATTAATCGGAGGAAATATTCATTCAGAAAATCATCAAATCAGGAAAAGAGAGGGGGTTTTCCGCGTTCTTCTGGCAACCGGGGCCTCGGGCCACCGCCGGGGGGGGCCCATTATGGGCTGGCCGCAAGGGCCCATGAGGGGGAGCGCCTCCCCCCATTTCTCCAAACCCTAGGCCCACAATCCCCCCTCCCCTTTTTCCCCCTCCCCACCCCTTTGGCCCCCCCCCCCCTTGGCGCCGCCCTCCACATCCTCCCTGCGCCTCCTTGCTGCTCCTCGTCTCCCCGCTGCCGGGCGACGCCGTCCTCCTCCCGGCGATCCTCCAAGGAAGGAGAAGAGGAGGAGATTGCGCATGTGGCCGATCGAACAAGGAGAAAGAGGGAAGAGGAGAAGGAGGGAAGGAGAGGATCCTCACGCCGCACTGGTGGAGGTGTTCGCTGTCGCTCGTCAAGGGTAACGATGATCCCGATAGTTTAGATGGATAATTAATTGTTTAATCGTTACGGTTAGTAGATCCGCTTTCTGTCCAGTAGTTTGGACGTGAGTTTTGATGTCTGTAGAGGCAGTATCTGGGGATGACTTCTCTTAGAAAAAGTTGGGTCGTGTCCTTAGCTTTCCGTGGCCGCTAAGAACGCCCAAATCCGTTTAACGGTTAGCGAGTTATGATTTTTCTAATGTCGCTGTCCTGATAATCTGTCAACATCCTGACAGTCTGTAGAAATCGAATTAATCTTTTAGTTAAAGGTGAAATCAGAGGATCTCGTTATAACTAAAAAGATGGGTAATTTCCATACCTTTCCAGAAAGCCAAAGAACGCAATATTTGGACGTTCGTAGCAAAAGTTATGACAATTTTAGTGTACTGTCCAGAGAACCCGACGTGAATATTGATGTTCTGTAGATTGGCTTGGTAGGGGTAGTAGATGGTAGAATCAGAAGGGCTCCCCAACTAAGTTGATTTAGATAATTTAATTATCTTTCCAGAAAGTATTAGAACATCTTATTTGGACTCCTGAGCAGAAAGTTATGTATTTTAGAAGTTGACTGTCCGCAGTGAACACCAAATCGACCGGTAGAAATTGGAAGATTGAAAACGTTTGGGGGTTTAGTGAGTTCTATTGTGCTCTTATTTATGCTTTTGGTCCAGTAAGTTTGTCTTAGTTGGGTTATCATTATGTTCAGGTGGGAGGGTGATCCCAGGGCAGCGCCTTCTTCAAGTCCATCGCCCTCGCGTGGTTAAGGCAAGTATTCGGGTTAAAGAATAATGATGATTGTTTGCTAAGATTGATTGTGTCTTGATCGTGATTGCCATGCATGGATGTTATTGTGATGAATTACAATATATCTTGGTATATTCAAGTTATGGTTGGAGTTTCCTGTGTTCATGGTTAATGCTTACATGTTATTATGTACATGTTGAATTCATATGTTTAGAAGATAATGTCATTGAACATATGCATGTAGTAAGCATGATTGAGTTTTGGTCACGTGGTGACCAAGTATGAATTGGTGAGGTCCCCGCCATATCGATGACGGGCTAGAGGTCCCTACATTCGTGTAATGTGGGCAATGAGTAAAGAGGTCCCCATCATGCCGATGATGGGCAAAGGTCCCTATACTTGTGGAGTATAGGCTCTTGGTCCCTATTGCCGTGAGTGCATAGGCATGGGTATACATCGACGGTTGTATACCCCGCATTACACGTAAAATGCTAAAAGAGATAAAGATTAAAAGGTGCATTGCATGGTTGCATTACATAAGCATGAAGGCTATGTTTAGCGTAATGTTTAATTGTGAATATTAATGCCGTGGATCGTGTTTCTAGATTTGGCCTTGTTGATACTTGCCGAGTCTCGTGGACTCACCCTTGCTTTGTTGTGCTTTTAGGTACCACCGCAAGAGCGGCATGCATGGGAGGGAGTAGCTTTTCTCGATTGCACACACTACCCTTCATCATAATAAAATCATACCATGTAGTTCATTCTATATGAATGAGTAAACCGTTAAGTTTCATTAATAGATTTGGTTGAGTGTTTTGGTCTATCTGTAATGTTGAGATTAGCAAGTTGGATTATGCTAAATATTTCTCTATCGGATTAGACTATATTATATGCTTGGATGATAGTGAATGTTGAATTATTGATGAACTGTAATAAGTAAACCAAGATGGGAAGGAAGGATACCTTCTCTATGATTTATTACCGCTTGAATCTAGTTTAATGATGAACTGTAATAGATAGGAATTAAATGGTGAAGGAAGGATACCTTCTCCATATATTGATGTTTTATTTATGCCTTCCTATGATATTCTTTGGTACCTCCTGTTGATTAATAATACAAAGGAGGTTCTCATTAATTTTGGTAAGATGGTTGTAGATATTTCGCTTTTATTTGTTTAATTTAGTAGCATTCTGTGCTCATGTTGGGCTGGGGTGTTACAGTTGGTATCAGAGCGGGCTGTAGGTCCGTGGTTAATAAAACATTAATTTTGACACACTAAGCACAGTAGGTGGGGTTTGGGTTTGCATTGCATCTATGTTTCCGTTGATTATTATAGTTGGATGTATGCTTAATGTTTGTATTTATGCTTGTTGTGATGTTTAGAGATGGCAAGGGGTAGAGGCCGTGGACGTGGCCGGGGTCGTGGCCGGCAAGGTGCCGGCGAGGTCGGCAATACCCCGCCAAGTTCGAGCTTCGGTAGGTGATGAGGCTAATCTTGAGGATCGAAGAAGAAGTGGCTTCAGCAGTTCAGGGAGGTCAGGCGCCACCAGCTGCACCCGCAGCCGCTCCTGTGGCGGTTCCTGCGATGGTGCAGGCGGTGGGTGCTATGGGACTACATCAGTGGAATGCTTTATGCATCGACACCTTTGATGGGTTTGGCACGCCAGCTTGATGCGCTAATCAGCTTGTCCACATAGAGAGGCATTTGGGAGCGTTGGGATTGACTTCAGAGCAGAGGGCTCAATTCGTGGCCTTTCAGCTAAAGGGCAAAGCGGATCTCTCGGTGGGAAGGAGTCTGTCACTAGAACCGCCGCCCATGGACCAAAGAACTTGGGAACTATTTGTAGAGCGATTCAGAGGAGGTTCTATCTGCCTCATTTGTGGAAAGGATGGAGGTATCTTTGAATAGTTACAAGCAGGGGATATCAGTTGATCCAAGCAAGATTTCCACAAGGTAGAATGGGGAAGGCCGACCAACGCCAAAGAAGTGAGAAGCTTCCTTGGAATGGCAAGGTTATTATCGGCGTTTTGTGCGTGATTTCTCCATCATTGCGGCCGTTATCCGTGCTCACTCGTAAGGATGTGAGGTTTCGGTGGGATGATGATTGTGAGCGCAGCTTTTCGACTTTGAAAGAAAAGCTAGTGACCGCCTCGTTCTCACTTGTTCTGAACACGGAAGCGTTTCACGCTTTTTTCCGACGCTTCGTGTTGGTTTGGGTTGTGTGCTCATGCAAGATGGCAAGGTCTTGGCTTACGATCTAGACAAATTGAAGAAGCATGAGCGAATTACCCAACTCATGATTTAGAGTTGGTCAGAGTAGTGTTTGCGTTGAAGCTTTGGAGGCACTATCTTTATGGTGAATCTTGTGATGTCTTCACCGATCACAAAAGCCTTAAGTACATCTTTACACGTATGATTTGAATCGAGGCAACGCAGATGGTTGAGCCGATCAAGGATTACGATCTCACGATTCAATACCATCGAGCAAGGCCAATGTGGTGGTCGATGTTTTAGTCGCAAAGGCGACGCCTCGCTACTCTAGATTGTTTAATTGCAGATTTTGACCGCATGGGAATATCTTATTGCTATGCAGTACCTGCGGTTCATGTCGAAACTCGCTGATCTTAGAGTCACCATTCCGAGCAGGTGCGGGAAGCGCAACAGAGTGACCGCTATTGCAGAGGGTCGAAGCGCCCGGATATGGGCAAGGAAGGGATTTCAGTTTGATGGGTCCGAGCATTGCGATTTAAGGGTCGCTTTTGTGTGCCGCAGTATATGGGGTTAAGGATGACATCTTGAGGGAGGCACATCGCACTCCTTATACTGTTCATCCGGTGAAACAAAGATGTACCGCGACTTAAAGCATAATTTACGTGGAAGAGAATGAAGGTGGATATAGCTAATTATGTAGCCTCTTGTGGTGTGTGTCAACAAGTAAAGGCAGAACATAAGCGTCCCGCAGGGTTATTACAGCCTTTGGAGGTTCCTCAATGGCCTTGGGATGATATCTCCATGGACTTTGTAGTCGCATTACCCCGATCGCCGCGAGGAAAGGATGCAGTTTGGGTGATAGTGGATCGATTCAACAAATCGGCGCATTTTATTCCTATCCGCACGACCAACTCCGCGAGCGACTTGGCTCCTATTTATGTGCGGGAGATTGTGAGATTGCATGGTGTACCAAAGACCATCATTTCTGATAGAGATGCCAAGTTTGTATCCAAGTTTTGGGAGAGTTTACAGAGTGCATCGGGCACCCAAATCCGTCTCGAGTACAACATTTCATCCACGAGATGGATGGACGGTCGAGCGCACCATTCAGACCTTGGAGGACATGTTGCGGTCCTGTGTTTTGTCCTGGAAGGGCAGTTGGGAAGATCAGTTGCCTTTGGTGGAATTCGCTTACAACAACAGCTACCATTCAAGTATCAAAGCCGCACCGTTCGAGGTTTTGTATGGGCGAAAATGCAGGTCACCCCTTTGTTGGGAAGCAGTGGGTGAGAAGGCAGTCTTAGGCCCGGATTGGGTACAAAAGACCGTCGAACGAGTGGCCCTGGTGAGACAGAACCTGCTTGCAGCTCAGAGCAGGCAGAAAAGTTATGCAGATGTAAGAAGAAGGGATCTGGAATTTGAAGTGGGAGATCAAGTGCTCTTGAGAGTATCTCCCACTAAGGGTGTGGTGAGGTTCGGTACCAGAGGGAAGCTTAGCCCGAGGTACGTTGGGCCTTTCACGATCTTGGCTCGAATCGGGAAGTTGGCATATCGTTTGGACCTACCAGAGTCTATGCGAGGAGTGCACAACGTTTTTCATGTGTCCATGTTGAGGAAGTACCTTTGTGATCCAGAGCATCATGTGTCTCTAGAACCTCTAACCATTGAGCAAGATCTGTCTTTTGAGTCCAAGCCGGTGCAGATCCTGGAATTATCAGAGAAGACATTGAGGAATAAAACATTAAAGTACGTTAAGGTGCTTTGGTCACAGCAGACCGAGAGAGAGGCCACCTGGGAATTGGAGTCTCGCATGCGCGAGCATTATCCAGAGTTATTTACAACAGGTACATGTTAATGTTGTAAGGTTTAAGCTGTGTTTATACTTGGCTTAAGCGCGTTAGAATTCGAGGCCTAATTTATTTTAAGGGGTAGAATGTAATACTCAAAAATGTGAGGAACATTTAATCGGGAAGTATTAAATTAATCGATAGAGATTAATTAATCGGAGGAAATATTCATTCAGAAAATCATCAAATCAGGAAAAGAGAGGGGGTTTTCCGCGTTCTTCTGGCAACCGGGGCCTCGGGCCACCGCCGGGGGGGGCCCATTATGGGCTGGCCGCAAGGGCCCATGAGGGGGAGCGCCTCCCCCCATTTCTCCAAACCCTAGGCCCACAATCCCTCCCTTTTTCCCCCTCCCCACCCCTTTGGCCGCCCCACCCCTTGGGCGCCTCCACATCCTCCCTGCGCCTCCTTGCTGCTCCTCGTCTCCCCGCTGCCGGCGACGCTCGTCCTCCTCCGGCGATCCTCCAAGGAAGGAGAAGAGGAGGAGATTGCATGTGGCCGAATCAACAAGGAGAAAGAGGGAAGAGGAGAAGGAGGAAGGAGAGGATCCTCACGCCGCACTGGTGGAGGTGTTCGTAAATCATTCGTCAAGGGTAACGATGATCCCGATAGTTTAGATGGATAATTAATTGTTTAATCGTTACGGTTAGTAGATCCGCTTTCTGTCCAGTAGTTTGGACGTGAGTTTTGATGTCTGTAGAGGCAGTATCTGGGGATGACTTCTCTTAGAAAAAGTTGGGTCGTGTCCTTAGCTTTCCGTGGCCGCTAAGAACGCCCAAATCCGTTTAACGGTTAGCGAGTTATGATTTTTCTAATGTCGCTGTCCTGATAATCTGTCAACATCCTGACAGTCTGTAGAAATCCGAATTAATCTTTTAGTTAAAGGTGAAATCAGAGGATCTCGTTATAACGAAAAAGATGGGTAATTTCCATACCTTTCCAGAAAGCCAAAGAACGCAATATTTGGACGTTCGTAGCAAAAGTTATGACAATTTTAGTGTACTGTCCAGAGAACCCGACGTGAATATTGATGTTCTGTAGATTGGCTTGGTAGGGGTAGTAGATGGTAGAATCAGAAGGGCTCCCCAACTAAGTTTATTTAGATAATTTAATTATCTTTCCAGAAAGTATTAGAACATCTTATTTGGACTCCTGAGCAGAAAGTTATGTATTTTAGAAGTTGACTGTCCGCAGTGAACACCAAATCGACCGGTAGAAATTGGAAGATTGAAAACGCTTGGGGGTTTAGTGAGTTCTATTGTGCTCTTATTTATGCTTTTGGTCCAGTAAGTTTGTCTTAGTTGGGTTATCATTATGTTCAGGTGGGAGGGTGATCCCAGGGGCAGCGCCTTCTTCGCGTCCATCGTCCTCGCGTGGTTAAGGCAAGTATTCGGGTTAAAGAATAATGATGATTGTTTGCTAAGATTGATTGTGTCTTGATCGTGATTGCCATGCATGGATGTTATTGTGATGAATTACAATATATCTTGGTATATTCAAGTTATGGTTGGAGTTTCCTGTGTTCATGGTTAATGCTTACATGTTATTATGTACATGTTGAATTCATATGTTTAGAAGATAATGTCATTGAACATATGCATGTAGTAAGCATGATTGAGTTTTGGTCACGTGGTGACCAAGTATGAATTGTTGAGGTCCCCATCATATCGATGACGGGCTAGAGGTCCCCACATTCGTGTAATGTGGGCAATGAGTAAAGAGGTCCCCATCATGCTGATGATGGGCAAAGGTCCCTATACTTGTGGAGTATAGGCTCTTGGTCCCTATTGCCAGAGTGTATAGGCATGGGTATACATCGACGGTTGTATACCCCGCATTACCGGTAAAATGCGAAAAGAGATAAAGATTAAAAGGTGCATTGCATGGTTGCATTACATAAGCATGAAGGCTATGTTTAGCGTAATGTTTAATTGTGAATATTAATGCTTTGGATCGTGTTTCTAGATTTGGCCTTGTTGATACTTGCTGAGTCTGTGGACTCACCCTTGCTTTGTTGTGCTTTTAGGTACCACTGGCAAGAGCGGCATGCATGGGAGGGAGTAGCTTTTACTGGATTGCACACACTACCCTTCATCCTAATAAAATCATACCATGTAGTTCATTCTATATGAATGAGTAAACTGTTAAGTTTCATTAATAGATTTGGTTGAGTGTTTTGGTCTATCTGTAATGTTGAGATTAGCAAGTTGGATTATGCTAAATATTTCTCTATCGGATTAGACTATATTATATGCTTGGATGATAGTGAATGTTGAATTATTGATGAACTGTAATAAGTAAACCAAGATGGGAAGGAAGGATACCTTCTCTATGATTTATTACTGCTTGTGAATCTAGTTTAATGATGAACTGTAATAGATAGGAATTAAATGGTGAAGGAAGGATACCTTCTCCATATATTGGATGTTTTATTTATGCCTTCCTATGATATTCTGTTGGTACCTCCGGTGTTGATTAATAATACAAAGGAGGTTCTGCCGAATTTTGGTAAGATGGTTGTAGATAGTTCGTTTTATTTGTTTAATTTAGTAGCATTCCAGGCTCATGTTGGGCTGGGGTGTTACACCCGCTAGACTGTCGGTTTAATTGGGTAGATCGACTATGTGAACCTTGGGTTTAGGATGCTGCGACTAAGCGTTTCGAGTAGCGTCCTTTTCATGTTGTTACTTATTTAAGTAATTAATTTTTGTAGGAGAAGGGAATTCGAGATTAGTGGCTTCGTCCTTGCCTCCTAATGCGTCGCAGTTCAAAAGGCAAGTACAATTGATTTGTCTTGTTTGTTTCACTTGATTGATGAATATGAAATGGGTAATTTCGATATTCCTTGTTTCCCTTCATAGTTGATATACCATGATTCTTCAATAATAAGACTATGTTCATTATATTCATTCGTTCCTTCGTTCCTGTTCAGCCACGGGAGTGGGTAGTGAAGTCCTATAATTCCAATATAGGCAAGTACCTTGTGATTCTTATTGTTGGCGAATGCTAAGTGCTTGTTGTTCATACTGTTATTTCTGTAACACCCTGGCTATTCAGAAGCCAAGATGTCACCGAAATAATCTAACATACAACCATAGTGCGGAAGCATTTAAACAATATCTCATCTAATGACATAAAGATATCAATATTTAATAGAACAATGACAAGAATATAGTCTGAATCCAAATAAGTATATCAAAGGGGTGATCGAGCATCACAAGTAGTACTTAATTAACCATAACATGGATAAAGATATCAATCACATCTAACTTTATTTATTATAGTTCATCACTAACCGAATGAAAGATAGAACCAAGTCCTATTATGAAAACTGGAATATGGTGAAGTGAATGAATAGTGCGTCACTCCCTCCCAATAGAGCCATCATCAACGATCACCTAAAATAAACAAACAAAACAAGAATGAGTCCGAGACTCAGCAAGTACAGTGAATAATTGGACATACAACAAATATGAACAAGTCAAATCTGTAAAGAATATGAACATAAGACCGAATGAATATATGAATGAATGGAATGGATAGATTGAATGAAATGAAAGGACTGCACACATGCTTATACCGGTATAGCTAGTGACACACCCATCGGTGTTCATTCTTTTTACATTCAAAATGTATTATGTGTTGATATGTCCTTGTTCGTTCCTTCTACATTCAAAATCTATTATGTGTTGATATGTTCTTGTTCGTTCCTTCTACATTCAAATTCTATTATGTGATAATATGTCCTTACTCATTCATTCTAATATGTTCCTATTCTGTATGGTTCAGTTTGTGCTGTTGTACTTGCTGAGTTGTTGACTCATTCTTGCCAAGATTGGTAATATTGATTTATGTTATATTAGACTGTTAGAACCTCTGGTATAGTCACATATACAAAGGAGGTTCTGCCGAATTTTAGAGAAATATCTTAGTTTTAATTGGTTAAAATGTTAGTTTAGTAGCAGTCCAGGCTCATGTTGGGCTAGGGTGTTACAGTTGGTATCAGAGCGGGTTGTAGGTCCGTGGTATTTGAGTTTTCAAACTTGACACACTATGCACACTAGGTGAGATTGAGTTATTGCATTGCATTTGCGTTTCTGTTACATTGTATTGATGATTGCTGATATGAATTTAGTATGATTGCTAATTAATTGATTTGTAATACCCTAGCCCAACCTGAGCCTGGAATGCTACTAAAAAAAGGTAATAAACTAAACCTAAGACATTTCTCTAAATTTCGGTAGAACCTCCTTTGTATAGTTGGCAATACCGGAGGTTTAACAGTTTAATAAACATCATTCAATATTCCAAACAACTAGTTGTAACGAATTATCAAAATATCCAGAAATATGCTGATCAACTATCGTAATCAATAGGGGCATCCATATCCATCTAATCAATGCTATTACAATTTATTCCAAGCATAAGGCGTAACCATAAAAGGAATCCTTTAAGCAATTTACTCAAAATTAAATCCAATATCCAATTTTATTCAATATGTGTGAACCGTGACTGTGTGCACAATTCTTAGATTTATTCCCTCCCATGCATGTCGTTCGTACGAGGAGTACCTAAAAACACCAACAAAGCAAGAGTGAGTCCCAAGACTCAGCAAGTACAATAACTGGCAACAATAACATAAACAAATATAATCATCAACAAATCTCCATTACAAACATGTCATATGCTCATGCTATGCAAGATGCTCAAATGCACTTTCTCTTTCTCTTTTGCATTTTACCGGTAATGCAAAGCATGCATCCGTCGATGCATGCCCATGCCTGTGCCATCTTGCACAGGGACCATTGCCCATACTCCACAAGTATGGGGACCGAAGCCCACACTCCACGAGTGTGGGGACCATAAGCCCGTCATATTCATGACGGGGACCTCAACAAAAGAATGCTTGGTCACCACATGACCCAGTCTTCACTATATCAGCATGATGCATATGAACAAATATTAAATCATCATAATCATGCATTCTCAGCAACAACACATATGAATGAACTTATTCGTACATCTATCATTCATGTTCATTGTCATTCATAACATTAATAAACATGACAATTGACATCCATAACACTCTAGCATCCATGAATATCGCATATTCTCACAAAACAAACAAACAAGTTCATTCACCCATAATAACCCTAGCAAACAGGTACTTGCCTTAACCGTGTGAGCACGGAGGACGAGAAGAAGGCGCTGCCTCCGGGACCAATCCCCCACCTAAATATATTTAATAGGCATGCTAAGACAATAATACTGGACAAAACAAAGCTAGAAGCAATTACGAAATAGCTACACTCTCTTGCGCAACCCCAATTCCAAAATCCTAAACAGCAGTCCGTCCTCTCGACAGATAGTCATAATAAAAAATTCATATCTTTTAGTATATAGGTCCAAATGGGGTGTTCTTAGACTTTCTGGAAAGCTTCTCAAAAACTCCAACTAAACCTAGTTGGTGATCATTTCTGATTCGGAAATATACCACCCATACCAAGCAGGTTTACAGAACTGCTAATTCACATCAGGATTCTGGACAGCGACTTTAAAACTATCATAACTTTCAGTATATTTATCCAAATTTCATGATCTTTAGCTTTCTGGAAAGCTGAGACAATTATCTGCATCTTTAGTTATAGTGAGATCTCCTAAAAATTCAATTAACTATTCGCTACAGTTGAATTTCCATTATATGTCAGAAAGATTACAGAATTGCAGAACAGCAACGCTAAACAATTCGTAACTTTTGAACCACTCATCCAAACGACATGATCTAGCACTCTACGGAAAGGTATCGACGTCGCCTACAACTCTCTAGGAGGTGTACAGAACAGATTCTACCGTTAAAGCCCTCAAAAACGTCGGCCAACCCTATCTGTTCTAAACAGATCTAATACCAACATTGATAAATTAATAAAAAACACCACTAATCAAAGGGGAATTGGGGTTTACCCTTGAAGAACCGCTGAAGATCACGAACCGAGATCGCGATCTCTCCTTTCCTTTCTCCTTCTTTCCTTCCTTCTTCTTCCTTTCTCTTCCTTGGCGGCAAAGACCCGAGGAGGCTTCTCCTTCCTCCTTCTTAGCCGCAAATAAAGCTAGGGGTGGGAGGGCACTGTAGCACAGCGGGCGGTATCAGTAGTCAGTGCTCTCGTGGCAACCCTAGGTTGCCCCTGTCTTTCTTATGTGGCCACCGCCCTTCCCTTGTTTAAATGTTGTGGGCCTAAGCCCACACCAAAGTTGTCCAAATTAGGCATAAACCCCTCTAATCTCCTGTTAAAACACTTTTCTAATTGGTCCTTCTCCCCAATTTAAATATTCTCTCTCGAATACTCTTTCGAATCTATCTGGGGTATTACATGATTATCTTGGTTATGTATGATGATAGTTGATGTTGAGAGGTTGAGGTCATGGTTGTGGCCCTAGGCTTTACTAGATTACACCACTGTTCGTAATAAGATAATAGTGAAGTGGTTACCTCAGATATCTTAGTATATGCGTTGATAGTGAGTATCTTTAGGAAAGTTGTTCTCTTCGTTAAATTTGAATCGGGTCAACTTTGTCTAGTTGCGGTTGAAGGGTTGCTTTAAGAAAGGTTGATGTTTTCCTTGAGTTTACATTTGGTTATTCTGATTACTCGTTGTTGGTTGACGAATTTTCTTGGGTTAGTGGTCACATAAAATTGATGATACGGGGGATGCCTGATCTTCTCGGTGAGGAACCGTGGATAGATGATGCGAAGTAGACGATGTCACTAGCTGAACACTCGCGCCAATGCATGAACCCTCAACTCTTTGGAATACGCCCAAAACACACCGGATACATGATCATCGCGAGACCACAAACGACGATCGCCAAGTCCCCAATTCCCAATGGAATGACGGCTTGACCTTGAATTGCAGAATGAATCAATGGATCGCCTAGTCCTCTCTCAAAGTCCTCGCATGAACTCTGGTTCAGAAAGAACAAGCAATAGCTATGTTTCAATTCTTATGCATGAACTGGTCTTAGGATACAATGGGGGTCTACCCCTCAATATATAGGGCCCTTCTCCACCTTATGGCTGGCCAAGAGGCCCTACTCCTACTCTATTTCGGAATTAGAACTCCTACTCCAAGTTGGACACAATCTAAAACAAAAAAGGAAACTCTGAGTTTACAACCGTCACATTATTTCAGACATATCTTTTGATACGTGATGAATCTGAGGCTGAGCGAGCATCCGTTTGATCGGGCCTGAAGTTAGCTTTCCAACAAGTATACGAACACCCAAATCGGACTCCGTTTGTGAAAGTTATGACCTTTTTAATCCGGACTGTACTGCTGATTCTGAATCCGATTTTGATGCTGATTCTGAATCCGAATTGAATCCAAACTTTCCTAACTTCAATTTCATTAATTGAAACGACTTGAATCCATGTGAAACTTGAGAAAGGGACTCTTGTAAGCCTTTGGAAAGTCATGGCAAAGCTGGATATCTTCCCAAGATGTCGCAAGCCATGAATCATCAACTTTGTCAACTCTCGCTGATCGGTCTGAATGTGCAGCATGCACTCGAATAGCCATAACATTTTATAGAAAGCTCCAAATCACGTGCCGTTTGATCCGTTGGAAAGTAGACTTGATAAGATTTCCAAATATATATATTGTTCATGCTAGATCCTTCCGAGTTGCTGCGAAGATTGTCATGAACCCATACCTTCTATGCGTCCCACAAGCTGCATGCTATTTTTGTGAGCATCAAAACACCCCGAGAAGCATCGTGTTCTTGATATTCACATGAAGCATCTCCTTCAAACCTAACAATAAGCAATGACCCGCTATTAGGTAGTATAATAGTCTCAATTAAACTTAAAGGAAATCCATGGAACAGATTCACCTTTTGGTTAAGCTTCTTTGCACAAGCTTCACCCACAAGCTTCTCTTGTTCTTCAACTCTTTTAGTAAGCCCATGTTGTTCTGAGGTACTTGTTGAATTGAAAACACTATATGGAACAGCGTAGGTAAGGATGTCCGCATCATCCTCGCTTTCTTCAAAAAAAGCCGTCCTCGGCTTTTGATAGCCTGAAAATGTGCGAGACAAAGAAAACAACGTATATACATGGTATATGTATGAATCAATTATTGTGTTCTTCTTATTGTTTTGCACAATTTATAGCTCGAAATCATATTTCAAATTACACAATTGACTCATATGATGAAATTTCACCTTCCCAGCATGAAATTCAAGTAAAGTGGGTGAAAACTAATTGATACCTTTCCATGCTTCAATTGTGCTACTTTGATTAGTTATACATGTAATAGATAAACAAGTAGGCATCATGTTGTATTCTAAATAATAGGCACTTGTATTGAAATCCATCCCAAAGTGACCATGACAGTGCGCAAAAGAAGGTTTGAGCAAAACATGCAATTTTAAATCAGCAAGATTATCACAGGTAATGCTTATACGATAAACATAGAACTGGTCATCTACACCATAATTTCCAATCAAATTGAACATATATGTGTAGGCATAAGTATTAACTAGTGATTTTAAACATGAAACTTCATCAAGAGATATTCTAGTAAGAAATTCCTTTCGAGTAATCAATTCCACATTATGTAAATTGAGCATAGATATTTCAGAATATGGAATATTCAAAGGAACACTAGAGTTCTCACTCATACGTACCTCTTCTTGATGAGGATTCAATTCAACACCATGATTGTTACCTTTAACGTCCTCCTCAGTTGTTGTAGGTGTTGTAGATATCAAATCATCATCATGAAACCACGGGATAGCAAGCACTCCATCCCCAACCGTAGTTATCTCCTCGTCGTTTACTTCCAACGGTGCTGGTTGTTAAACATTCAACTCCTCTTCTTTAATATCAACCTGCACAATATGAGAAACAACACTAGAAGTAGAGAGTAAATCGTTAATTTCAGCAATAACCTTAGTTTGCCTGTCATCTACTTCCCTCTTTTCTGTTGATGTATCTCTCTCACACTCAATTGAGATGCTCTCAAGCTCACATATGGTGGAATCATATAGCTCACTATCTTTATCATTCTCACTCAATTTGGCTATGTGGCTCTCATTTTCACATCATTTTCACATGGGTTTGGATACATCGCATCCCCCAAAGATTATGGGTCATCAATGGAGCAATTACCAGCAACCACAATCTCTTCATGAAGCAATAGGGCAGCACTACATGAAACCTGGACCAAAGAAAAAGTCCCATGCTCGGTCGCCTTCTCATGTGACACACTAGTGGACTTCAAATCGTGTCGCAGCCCTGTCAACCTTTCAACTATGGAACGCTTGTAGTGGCGAGGTACAAAACGTGCATGAAAATGCTGCTTCATCTGCTCCCAGGTGATAAGCGGCAATTCATGGCGTTCCATACGCTTACGAACAAACCGCTCCCACCAATGTGTGGCATAATCAGTCAAACTATTGGATGCAAGTAAGAGCTTCCTCTCATTGGAATAGTTGTGCATCCGAAATAGCGTATCAATTTGTAGCTCCCATGTGAGGTATTCTTCCACATTTGTACTACCTGAAAATATAGGGATAGGAAATTTGGGTTTATCAACAAAATCCTCAATGTCGTCGTGTGGACGACAATGCACGTTGGAGTGGTTGAACATGGCACGTAGCTCCAAGAAGTTGTTGTTGATGTCTGTACGCAGCTGCGTAACCTCCTCCCCGAGGTTGTTCAATCCAGTCTTAACTTCCCCGAGCTCATCGCGCATACTAGTATCACAATTATGAAGTTTCTTTTGTAGCATTTCGTGCAAGCGAGTGTACTCCATCCACGTAACCGGTGTTTTTGGATTAGGTGGACCCTTCTCGTGACCTGACATGGCAACAACTCATAAATAGCAAGCGAGATTACATCCAGGTTAGTAAAACAAAAATCTCTCTCTACGCTCTCAACTCACTGTCCTGAACACAAGGCAAGCTTACCGTTCCAAAGTGAATCAAGGACGGCAAATCGACACTTGTGACCGCGAACGACCTCAACCCGGTAATGTATGAGCGTAACCAAGAGCAAGGGAGTACACAAACGGGTGTAGGTGGAGCTTGGAAGGTAATTGTATATCCTATGCAAACTGATATTCAAGATATTGTAAAGCTAAGTAATGATCCAAGCTAGAGTATTTTGCCTATGTGCTCATCCAAAAGGTTTAAGAGAAGTGTATGAACGCACACGTAAAGATAAATGTGACTTAATACAAACAAAGGAATGAGCTAGTGAGAAGCAATCGGAAATTGAGATGCACAAGCTCGTTTTGCACCAAGTACTAGGAGAGACGCTAGCCAATTGCAATGATTATGAATATAAGGGCACAAGATTGCTCAAAGAGATTAAAGACACGATCTGAAATTATGGACTAGGGTTTACTCTTCCCAAATTCGGCCAGCTCCTTTTGTCTTTTGTCTTTTCTTTCTCAAAATTGCAAGAGCAAACTCTTCCTCCTTCGGCTATTAAGGCAATTGAAAGGAAAAGTTGGTATTGGTATTTGCGGGTTTGTCTCTTTTTTTTTACTTTTTTTTTAAGCCGTGGCTTTTTCTTCAAGTCGGCTGCCTTTTTCTCTCTTCTTTTGCAATGGCCGAATGAATGTTTTGATTCACCCTTTGATTTGTATGTCTCAAAAATTTCAGAAGTGTAAACTAATGCCAAGAGCAGCCCTTAATGCAATTATCAAAAGCTAGTCTCAAAGGATGAAAAGATAGAAGTGAAGATACAAATTACTCTCTTTTTTTTTGGGTGCTAATTGACGGAAGCAACCAGTAATTTTCTTGGGTTTATTAAGTAGACACAAAAGATGAAGCAACACAAAGGAAACACAAGGATCAGAACTAAAACAAAAACTCTAATGGATAAAAACTTAACTAAACTCACAAGAAAAAACAGATTGAATCTAGGGTTTGGAAATTTTTGTGTTGTAATTTTCGGTTTAATGGACTATAAGACAGAAAACAAATCTAAACTATGGGTAAATAGCTCTCACCGAGTAAACCTAGAATCTGATACCATATGATACGGGGGATGCCCGAATTTCTCGGTGAGGAACCGTGGATAGATGATGCCAAGTAGATGATGTCACTAGCTGAACATTCGTGCCAATGCATGAACCCTCAACTCTTTGGAATATGCCCAAAACACACCGGATACATGATCGTCGCGAGACCACAAACGCATTTATCGCCAAGTCCCCAATTCCCAATGGAACGACGGCTTGACCTTGAATTGCGAATCTAATCAATGGATTGCCTAGTCCTCTCTCAAAGTCCTCGCATGAACTCTGGTTTAGAAAGAACAAGCAATAGCTATGTTTCAATCGACGGTTGTATACCTCGCATTACCGGTAAAATGCGAAAAGAGATAAAGATTGAAAGGTGCATTGCATGATCGCATTACATAAGCATGAGAATTATCTTTAGTGTAATGCTTCTTTTGGATTGTTGATGCTATACTGTGATTTTAGTTTTTCTTTGTGGTACTTGCTGAGTCTTTGGGCTCACTCTTGCTTTGTTGTGTTTTTAGATACCACAGGCAAGATCGGCATGCATGGGAGGGAGTAGTTTTGGTTGAGTTGCACTCACTTCCATTCATCCTAAAGAAAGAACATCATTTAGTTTATATTCTTTAAATAAGCAAACTGTTGAGCTTCACTTATAGTTTCGTTGAATGCTTTGGCTTATCTGTAATAATGAGATTAGTGATTTGGGATTATGCTTATCATTGCTTTATCAGAATAGACTATCTTGCATGTTGAATGAATTTGGATACTGGATTATTGATAATGTTATCTTTAACTATTGAAACCTCGGTATATGAAAGCATACAAAGGAGGTTCAGTTGAAAAATTTGGTAAATGGTCTTAGTAGTATTGTTTAAATTTTATTTTAGTAGCATTTCACGCTCAATGTTGAGTCAGTGTTACAGATTGGTATCGAGCGGTCAGAGGTCCGTGGTATGTGAATTATTAAACTTGACACACTAAGCACAGTAGGTGGGATTGGGTTATTGCATTGCATTACGCTTTCGTTATGTTGTATCGATAATTCCTGTTATGAAATGAGCTGATATATCTATATTATAATACTATGGTAATTATGTGTGGGATAACCCATGTTGAGAGGTTGAGGTCGTGGTTGTGGCCCCGGCGATTCAGTCACACCACCGTTTGTGGTATGAGAATAGGGAAGTGGTTACCTCGGATATCTTAGTACAGGTGTTGATAGTGAGTATTTTTAGAAGAGTTGTTCTCTTCCTTGAATTTGAATTGGGTCAACTCTTGTCTAGTTGTGGTTGATGGGATTACTCTGAGAAAGGTTGATGTTTCCCTTGAGTTTACATTTGGTTATACTGATGACTCGCTGTTGGTTGTTGAATTCTCTTGGGTTAGTGGTTACATGCAGTTGACGTGTTTTCATTGATTTAATTTGACCCTTAAAGCAATCATTGTTTTCCCAATCGTTGAGTTATTCTTACGGCTGGTGAACTTGGTTGATTGTTAAGATTTACCTTTGAATTGGAGTTTTGTTTTTCTCATTGGAAAACTCGACCCATTTATGCGCTAGATGTTTTTGGATAATGGAAGTTGTCTTTTGCAAGTTCTTTAGTATGTGAAAACTTTAACTCAATGTATCTTTCTTTGAGTACTTTGAGTGTTGAAGTTGAATGGTTCTCTTTTATGAAAGAAGTTATTAAACCCTTTAGCGATGTTTGTTGTGTTAAGTGAGAGGTTTTAAGCATAGAAGATAAATTGAAAATGTATGAGTTATCCGGTTGGGTCTGTAGTTTGGTGCGTAATCAATCTCAACCAAGATCCTTGGAAGGGAAGTGATAGATTTGATGTTGTCATGGAGTAGTTACATGATGAGCTTGTTTAATGGTGTGACCACTCATAATAGGAATCCAAGACTTACTAAAGAGATGGGGTATATTGATGATTTGGTCTAACCATTAGGATTGTGGAATCCGATAGATTTATTTGGGTGATTCGGAGTAAAGTATCTCAATGGATTTGTTTACCCTTTAGTGATGATTATGTTAAGGATGTGTTTGAGCGATGACTTGGAGGATATTAGTCCAGTAATTTTCATAAGCTGGCTACTTGATTGCTAGATTGAAACATGTATATCAGATTGGATGGCTGTTGAGGTAGTACCTTGTGAAACCCGGTGATTAAATGAGATGATGTTATTAAATCAGAGTCAAACTCGAGTATAAAGTGGAATGTTGACTCAGATATAAATGGATATGTGATTTGTAAATAACATGAGGACTCTATTTGCTTACGTGATAAATACAACTGTCAATTGTTAATGATAATTGAAGTGGGTGTTGAGCAACACTTATGGTTGAATGGATGAATGCATAAGTGGTCTCGAATAGTGTGCCTTGCAAAATTGTTATTTGATAGCATAATTTTGATAAAAGAGGGTTGTTTCAACCTTGTGCTTTGTGTCTCCTTGGGAAAGGTTTACGATTAGGCTATGAGGATTCTAGTTAATAGTGTATTATCTCATTGTTAGTGTGATTGTCAGTAAGGGATTATGAAGATGATATTGAATGTTTTGTATAAAGGGATTGGGTCGCTACCGATATTGATTAAATGAAAATGCTTCTAGTTTCGCATTTGTGATCTATCGACCTCGTGTTAATATGGTAGTTGAAAGTGTTTTGAGCAAAGTGACGTGCTGAGAGGTTTTATTAGTTCCTAAGTGGTTTCGTGTTGTGGTCTTGAAATCTCTTTTTGTTGGAGTTGGCATGGTGATGTCAGAACCAACGAAGTCGTTTTTTGTTAAAGTAAAGAGTGAAGTAGAAGTATTCGAGATTGAAGTCAAGTTTTGTAACTTGCGCTTTATCGATTCTTGCCTAAACTTTCTGTTTTGCCGCCAGAGTTTCCAATCCCAAGAGCAATGTTTTATGCTCGCTTGAGGTTTGATATTCTCTCTTGTGGGACGTGTGCCCTCATCTATGATCTCATCTTTGTTTTTCCGGATCATTGCTATTTGATTAATTCTCTTGATCCGTAACTACCGTAAGTAGTAACGTTTTCCGTTGTGCTGAAATTTATTTCTATTTGCCTCTTCTTCTAAGAAAGGAGTTAACCGAACTGTATTGCAAAGTCTTTTCGGATGTGTTTTGGCTACTGGATAGAGGTGGTCTAGTAGATGTTGTTGTGAACCTTTAGGTGTCAGGTTGTTGGAGAGGCATTGAGTAATAAATCGATTAATTAGAATAATCCTTGGAGAGAATTTGATTTAATTAGAGTGCTTGACTGTGGAGCTAACAGATTTCGTTGTCGCAACTAGTAGGGCCTATAGCGAGATGCGGTCCAAGATCTTGTGTTCATTTTGACAGAACACTAGAATTAGCAAGTATGGAAATCTTGGTCAGTTTTTAGAGTATCGCATTTGGGTACTCGGTAAGATTGTGTAGAAGAAGTATGATGGTGTAGTTTAATGAGAATAGCAGTGTAGAGAGATCTAATAGTCGTGTTAATTAATGGGATAGTAGGGATTGTTGAGATATTGTCAAGTATGACTCGGCCCCAGTGAGTAACCCTATGGGAGTTAGATTATCTCTAAGAATAACTTCGTCAAGAAAATATTTATTTATTGATGTTAATGATTGAGTATGTTTGAATCTTGATCAATCAGTTAAAGTATTGCGAATGGGTATGTCGTGGTCGTGTAGCTGAATTTGATTGGTGTGTGGGTTAGAGAAGATCTAAGATTGGTGAAATAAATCGCTTTAGGCGTTCTTCGGATTATTGAGGATCATTGATATTAATAACCGAGGTTATTGTTGAGTCAGTGATATGTTAGTGTTTAATTTGAGGAGTTCTTACCAAGTATAACGGAAATTCAAAGTAAGAGTCTTGGAGGTTAATTTTTGGGCTTTGCATTTTTATATACTAGAACTTTGATCGCCCAATGATAATGTGTAGAAGAAGTAGAATAAGGGTGGATTTCGAACAGTGGGATATTCATTGATAGAACTCTTTTGATAAAGTACATGAGAATGTGTAATGTGAATTCCAAGTTGTTCATTCTTATAGGATGGAGGTGACGTGATTACATGTGAAGATCCATTTTGGGAAGCATTTGGAAGTCATCTGTCAAAGTAATTCCATCAGTATAGGAGTTGGATAGAGTATGTTTTTGTGGAAGTCATTAGAGCCTCTCTACAAAAGGTGTGGATGGTGAATTCGGTTTGAGCATAGCGTTGAGGTTGCAAATTTGAGAGAAATTTTATTCCTAGAGAGAAATTGAGAAAATAATGTGAGAGAAATTTTATTCCTAAGAGAGAAATTGAGAAAATATTGTTTCCTCGAGTAGTGAAACACTCTCTTGATTGTTGTTTGAGCTATGTGTTTATGACGGATGTCTTTCGTAAATTGAGTTTGACTTTATGATTGGCATGTGTGGTTCTTATCGGTTTAGAAAGAATAAAGGAAAATGATTGTTTTGGTCATTCGAGTGATCTCGCAGTTGGCTTATGTGGTGTTTTTCTCCAATTGCCTACTTAGAAAGTGGAAAAGTTTTGATGATGAATCTTTTGATTTTGGATTGGAGTCTTTTGGAGGGAAGTTGGTTATGAGTGGCTTGCATTGTGATTTCTTTATCTTCAGTTGGGTTCTGATTATAAACAGTTTGTTTAAAACAAGTTCGCTCGTGTGTCCCTCGGTTAAAGGAGATGCTCGTTGTTAAGATAAATAGGTCGATTGAGAGTTGGAACCAGAGTTCCATGTATTACGTCTTGAGTGTCCGGATTGGTACCACAGGAAGGTTAACCCAAGGTACATTGGTGTGATTTTGGAAGCTAGCATTTCGCTAGGACCGCCTCAAGTCCATGCGCTGGGTACAAAACGCTTTGTATGACCCGTGTCGAGAGAGTATTTGAGAGTCCGGAGGTGTGGATTTCGTTAGGGACGATGAACCACGAGTAAAACCTTACGCTCGAAGTTTCGCTCGTTGAGTGTACCGATAAGATCAAGACGAGCGCCAGGTGTAATATGTTGGAATCCATCAAAGTGATGTGGTCTCATAAGTCCGAGAGGAAGCGACTTGGGAGTTGGAGTTTTGCACGCACGAGCTATATTCGTAATTTTTCGCCGGGTATGTGTTAGTTAAGACTAATTTATGTTGTGGTTGTTCTTTTCGAGTAGATCGGTGAGTAGAATTCGTGGTCTAATTCTGCTTAAGGGAGTAGAATGTAATATCCCATTTAATTAATAAATAATTGAGGGACTAGAAGAGGTATTTAAGAGTGAAATTTTAGAATTTAGTGAGTTGAGGAGAGTAGTGGGCCGCCGGCCCATAGCCCAAGTGGGGGAGCCCAACTTAAGAGGGAGGGGGAGACAAAACCCTAGCATCAAGCATAAAGATTCTCTGCCATGGCATCAGAAGGCCACCGCACTATAGCAACCGAGGTGCTGTAGCAATCTTCCCCGTACTGCTATGCCAAGAGGAGAAAGGAAGGAGAGGAAGGAAGAAGAAAGGAAGAGAAGGGGAAGTGGAATTGCGTGCTAGTTCATCATCTTCCTATGTTATTCAAGGGTAACGAAGAGTCTCCCTCGCTGTATGTTTTGTATTAGACGCGATTTTGATTTCGTTTGGTAGATCGAGTGATCAACAGCTGATAGATCACTGTCCAGTAGATTGCACGACGGTTTTCATGTATTTAGAAGCAAAATCTGGGGATCCACTTTCTTAGAGATATCTGGGTAATGTCCTTAGCTTTACGTGGCCGCCAAGAACGCCCAAATCTGATTATCGGTCAGGGAGATATGAATTGTTTAGTGTCGCTGTCCTGATAAACTGTCAACATCCAGACAGATTATAGAAACCTGGGTTAAGCCATTAGTTAGTGTCTCTACTTAACGGATGTTCTCTTTGTTATGATGAAGAGATCGACTGAGAGATGGAACGAGAGTTCCATATATTTACGTGCAAGTTATGTGGTTTGGACCCGAAGAGAAAGTTAGCACAGAGTATATTTGGTTTGTTCTGGAAGTTGCGGGGATTTTGGAAGATAGCAAATCGCTAGAACCGTCTCGAGTCCTAGAGCGGGGTATTGGATGAACCGGTGTTAAGAGAATGCTTGAGGTATTTTGGAGTGTGAAGTTTCATTAGGGCCGTTGACCAGTGAGAAAAACCGCATTTCGAGACCTATCCTTTGAGTGGTTCTGGTTAGGTCGGTACGAGTGATGAAGCGTAATACATCAGTTGCACCAAGGTGTGGTGGTCCCATAAGTCCGAGAGGAAAAACAACTTGAGAGTTGGAGTCTCGCATGCGTGAGCGATATGTAGCGTTGTTCACGTCCAGTACGTCTTAAATTGTTGTGTAATATTAGTTTTTGTGTTCTTGTGAATAGAACGATAAGTAGAATTCGGGGTCGAATTCTGTTTAAGGGGGGTAGAATGTAACATCCCGTTTAAAAATAAAACAAATAAGTGATTAGTACTAAAATTAAATAGAATTAGAAAGGAAAAATTCAGAATTTTGAGAGGAGTATTAGAACTCAGGCCTTCGGCCCATACCTTTTTGGCCCAAGTGGGGAATTGGCTTAAGAGGGGGGAAGCCAAACCCTAGACCGTAGCACTGTAGCACATCCTCCCACTCCATGCGGCCTTCCTTTGCCAAGCCATGTCGCCCCTTGCTGCCGGCCAAGGAAGAAGAGAAGAGAAAAGAAGAAGAAGGTGAAGAAGGGAGAAAGGAGGAAGAGGGATCGTGTGGTGATCATTGCGTCCGATAGTGGGTTCGTCAAGGTTAATCCCAATTCCCCTTCAATTAGTTGCGTAATTTGGATAATTAGGCAATGTCGGTATTAGATCTGTTTAGGGCAGATAGGATTGGCCAACGTTTTTGATGAGGTTAAGAGCAGATTCTGTTCTGATCGCCTCCTAGAGAGTTGTAGGTGACATTGCTAGGTTTCCGTAAAGTATTGGATCATATCGATTGGACGAGCGGATTAGGAGTTATGAATTTCTTAGCGCTGCTGTTTTGTAGTTCTGTCGTAATCTTGACAGTTAATGGTAATGTAACATCCCTAAATTCTATTTGTGAAATTAATAAAAGTAGAATTAATTATTATGCGCTAATTGGACCTCTTGGGCCAAGAGTGAGGTAATTAAATCATAATTGGAGCCTAATCCATTTTAGAGTCCGAACCAAAATAGACTTTTAGTCTAAATCCTAGCCCAACTAATACCCTATTAATTCTTATCTGGTTTTTCCTCCGCAGAACCCTAACCCTATCTCCCTTGACGCCTGTCTCTGCCCCCAGCCGCTAGCAGCTCCTGGCCATGCGCTTGTGCTAGCCCTACCGGTGCAGTCGCCTTTTCCTAGTGTCGCCCGGCACGTGGAGGCCACCGCCTGGTGCCGATCGGCACTTGCCCGTGTCGCCATCTCCGCCTTAATGCTCACAGGCGACGCGCTCGCCCACGCGAGTGAGGCCACCGCCGCCGCTGCTCAAGCATGCGTGCACGCCGCGTGGACGCTGCTTTGCTCGCTGTGGTCGCCGCCACTGTCGTCGTCGTGGGAGCCACCATTGCCAGTCATTTTGTTGCCCTGCACGTTCGCATTTACTAGTACTAATTCTTGGAATAGTAGATGGATTGAGAAAGGGAAGGTCAGGTTTGTGCTATGTCAGGTTCACTAGCTTTTGCATGCTAAGAGAGAGAGAGAGAAGATGGCTATGCTGTGTGGCGTATCGCCGATTCAATTTTTTTGTGCCGCTTTGCTAATTGTCGCTACGCCAGCGTCTTTGCGCAAAAGCTACTACTAGCTACCGATAACTGTTTCATGAATTGTATGTGTATTTGCTTGAGTTCAATGCAAAAGAAGTGCATGTGGACATGTAGTGTATAGATGCATGGAATGAAAGGTAGTTGATGATTGAGTATGTGAATAAAGAAAGAGAATTGAATGATTGAGCATGAGAATAAAGAAAAGATAACAATTAATGTTAATAATGATATTGTGTACTACTGGATTAAGCATTGTGCATTGTTTACTATTGTGCTTGCTAAGTCGTGGACTCACTCTTGCTCTCATGTTGTTTTTAGGTGATCGCTGACGATGCTTTGCTTGGGAAGGGCTAGTACACTTGAACCCACATCATATACATGTTTACTTGGTCCATTGGATATGAGAACTCACTTTATCAATCGATGATTTATAGCTAAGACATGATAGTATTGGCTAGTCTATTAAAATAGGTTGGAATTTACTATTCTAGTAATAGGCTTGCTTGGATAGGTTTTTACGTCGACCTGTGTTTATTACCTTGCCACGTACTAATGAGTTAAATAACCATGATTTCTTTATAGTTATTTTTGTGTTATTGTGACCTGTGTACGGGTTTCATCTTTATTATGTTTGCGGTAATTTAGTGATAATTATCGTTAAAATTAGTAGTTAAGGTAGTTTGGTGGCATTCCGGGCTCAGTGTTGGGCTGGGGTGTTACAGTTGGTATCAGAGCGGGCTTTAGGTCCGTGGTGAATAGATTAACAATTTAGGTAAACTTAATTTGCTAAAATTTGCTTTAGGACTAGTAAAATAAACTAAAATTTGCTAATGGTTAATTAACTTAAAATTTTAAACACTGGTGCACAGTAGGATGGGAATGGGCAAAGTATTACATTTGCGTTTCCGTTATGTCGTATTATTTATTTACGTTATGAGATGATTTTGTATGCTTATGATTTGATGATATGATTGGTATGTGCGAGGATAGTCGATGTTGAGGAGTAGAGATATTTGTTGTGGCCATGGGTATGGCCCGGTTGTACCTCCGTTCGTGGTATGGGAATAGTGAAGTGTTTACCTCGGGTAAACTAGTTAAAGATGTTAGGGATGAGTTCCTTCGGGAAGGGTTGTTGTTTTCCTTGGGTTTGCATTTAGTTATTCTGATTACTCGCTGTTGGTTGATGAATTTTCATGGGTTAGCAGTTACAATGCGGTTGGTGTGTTTCCATTGGTGATGCGGACATCCTTAGCTACGCTGTTCCATATAGTGTTTTCAATTCAACAAGTATTTTAGAACAACATCAGCTTACTAAAAGAGTTGAAGAACAAGAGAAGCTTCTGGGTGAAGCTTGTGCAAAGAAGCTTAACCGACAGGTGAATCTGTTCCATGAATTTTCTTTAAGTTTAATTGAGAATATTATACTACCTAATAGCGCATCATCGCTTATTGTTAGGTTTGAAGGAGATGTCTTATGTGAATATCAAGAACACGATGCTTTTTGGGGTGTTTTGATGCTCACAAAAATAGCATGCAGCCTATGGGACGCATGGAAGGTATGAGTTCATGACGATCTTTGCAGCAACTCGGAAGGATCTAGCATGAACAATATATATATTTGGAAAGCTTATCAAGTCTACTTTCCAACGGATCAAACGGCATGTGATTTGGAGCTTTCTATAAAAAGTTATGGCTATTCGAGTGCATGCTGCACATTCAGACAGACCAACGTGCGAGAGTTGACAACGTTGATGATTTCGCGGCATGTACGATATTTTGGGAAGATATCCAGCTTTGCCATGACTTTCTAAAGGCTTACAAGAGTCCCTTTCTCAAGTTTCACACAGATTCAAGTCGTTTCAATTAATGAAATTGAAGTTAGGAAGGTTTGGATTAAATTCGGATTTGGAATCAGCATCAAAATCGGATTTGGAATCAGCAATACAGTCCGGATTAAAAATGTCATAACTTTCACAAACGGAGTCCGATTTGGGTGTTCTTGTACTTGTTGGAAAGCTAACTTCAAGCCCGATCCAAAGAATACTCGTTCAGCCTCAGATTCATTATGTATCAAAAGATATGACCGAAACAATATGACGGTTGTAAACTCAGAGTTTCCTTTTTTGTTTTAGATTGTGTCCGAATTGGAGTGGGAGTTCTAATTCCGAAATAGAATAGGAGTAGGGCCTCTTGGCCAGTCATAAGGTGGAGAAGGGCACTATATATTGAGGGGTAGACCCCCATTGTATCTTCAGACCACGATTAAAGATTTTGATTGCTTTTTGCATCAATGCTTGATTCTTTCAAGTAGTTTGGTGAAGGCCAATGACTTGAAGGGGAATAGGGCGTTTTCTTCCAAAGACCGTTCTGTCTTTCCGTTGGGAATTGAGGGGTCGGTAAAACTCCACTTTGTGGTCGGGTGGAGTACACGTGAGATTGGGCGAATTAAAGAGTTGCAAGTTCATGCATTGGTATCGGGTGAGCAATTACGATTTGTCAAGTCAAGTGTGCAAGTTATCTTCGATCCTACGTCGAGAAGATCGGGAACCCCATATCATCTTGGTATCGAGTCTGCTGACTCAAGAGGATTTTTATCCGCTTATCTAAATTTCATTTTTTCCTATACACTAAAAAAGCCATACAAAAAAATTCTTTCAAATAGTAGTATTTAGTTTGTTATTCTAGTGAGTTTTGTTAAGTTTTTGTCCATTAGAATCAAGTTTAGATTGCTGATCTTGAATTCTTTTATGCTGCCTTTTATTTCAGCCTAGTTTGATCTTATTTTTTCGTCGTGTTTATAAAAAAAAGACACAAAAAGCGAGACATCAATTTATCCTTTGTGAACCTTTCAATCCTTTGCGATTACTTTGAACCTATTTAAGACTAGCTAAATCGTTGCTTAGGACTGTATATTAATATTTGTGTTCTTGCAATTGTTCAAAGATCAAAAGGTGGGAAAGAAATTTTGCTCATTTTGGTAGAACAAAAATTTCGGCCATAGTTCAAAAAAAAAACAGAAAAAAAAGAGAAGAGAAGAGAAGAGAAAAAAAAGAGAAAAAAAAGAAAAGAAGAAAAGAGAAAAAGAGAGAAAAAAAAGTGCAAAGCCGAACCATAAGCTTGAGCAAAAATCCCCACTAATTCTTGATTCAATTGTTAGAATATCAATATTTTGTGCAATCTTGTGTCCTAGTTTTCATTATTTGCAACTAGCTAGTGTCTTTCTATAACTTGTGCAATACGAGCTATTTTGTTCCTCACTTATATCATACATAGCTCATTCCTTGATTGCACTAAGTTCCAATATCTTTGCGTGTGAGTTGCTTTGTTTTTCACTTATATCTTTGTGATCGGCAACTAGGCATTGAATTCTAGTCTGGATATTTACTTAGCTTTACAATACCTAGAATTTTTAGATTAAGTAGGTATCCATACCAAGCTCCACATAAACATCCGTTGTCGTGTTTTGACTTGCTCTTGAATTCACTCAATTATCACGTTGTTCTCACCTATAATATCAAGTGTGAGTTTTTGACCTCAATTTACTTCGGAAAGGTAAGAATGTGACTTGGTAAGACGAGTGAGTTTGAGAGATACACATACACCTACATACATATTATTTGCTTTGCTACTAACAATGGTTGATCCAGAGGAGTATCTTGAGTGGGTACAAGACCTGGAGTTTGAGCTTGAATCCCAGAAGTTCGAATCAGAAACCAAGGAAGTGAGAGTGGCCACTATGTTTTTTAAGGACTATGCCTCTAGTTGGTGGCAACAACTAAGTGGGAAACGATTCATTACATCTTAGGTTTACTTAAAAAGGGCCATGAGAAGAGAATTTGTTCCATCCTATTATGAGCGGGAACTACTACACCATGTGGAGAGCATTACACAAGGATGCAAAGTTGTCCAAGATTACTATATTGAGTTGAATCATGCAATGCGTCGTGCCAATATCACTAGTGTATATCAAGAAAAGACATACTTCAAAGCAGGCTTGAATTTTCAGATCGTTGTTGCACTTCAAGATGAATTTTTTCGTAGTCTGCAAGATTTTGTGAAATATGCTACGAAGGTGGAAAAGAGACTTAAAGACATGCAAGCACATCAATTAAATCTGCGTCGACTCTTTAGTTCTTATTCATCCACCAGTGTGTCCCTTGAGAAGAAGGTCGAGCATGGGAATTTTTCTTCGGCCGAGGTCGTGTGTAATACCCCAAGTTTAATTAAGTAAGAAGAAAAAAATTCGGGGAGGAGAATCAATTAGAAAAGTGATTTAACAGAAGATTCAGGGGGATTCTTGCGTAATTTAGAAAACCTGGGCTGTGGGCCAAAAGCCCACAACACCTTGGCCCATTAGGGCAACCATCCAAGTGGAGGGGAAGGCCATGCTACTGTAGCACACACTGTAGCACCGCCACTGTAGCAGCCCTCCCTCCCCATTGCGCCACCCACTCCCCTTGGTGCTCCTCGCCGCCGCCTTGGTATTCCTCGCGCCGCCATTGGAGAAAGGAGCAAGGCGAGGGAAGGAGATCAACTTCACGGGCAAGATCTTCAACTTTCTACGATTCTACAAGGGTAACGCCATGTGTTCTTCGCTGGTTAATGTGTAGTAGATGCGTTTGATGTCGTTTGATAGATTGAATTGCGCCGGTTTAATAGATCGCATTCTGTCCAGTAGTTTGGATGATGGTTTTATATCTGTAGAGGCATAATCTAGGTATCCAACCTCTTATAAATAGTTGGGCTATGTTGTTAGCTTTCTGTGGCCGCCAAGAACGCCCAGATCGGATTAACGGTTAGAAAGTTATGAATTGTTTAGTGCCGCTGTCCTGTTAATCTGTCAACATCCTGATAGTCTGTAGAAATCTGAGTTAATCTATTAGTTAAATACGAAATCAGAAGATTTCGTTATAATGAAAAAGATGGGTAATTTCCTCACCTTTCCAGAAATCTAAAGAACGTAAGAATTGGACTTTCGTAGCAAAAGTTATGATAATTTTAGTGTACTGTCCAGAGAACCCAATGTGATAATTGATGTTCTGTAGATTGGCTTGGTAGGGCAGTAGATGGCAGAATCAGAAGGGCTCCCCAACTAAGTTTATTTAGGTAATTTAATTATATTTCCAAAAGTATTAGAACATCTTATTTGGACTCCTGACCAGAAAGTTATGTATTTTATAATTTGACTGTCCGCAGTGAACACCAAGCGATCGGTAGAAATTGGAAGATTGGAAACGCTTGGGAGTTTAGCGAGTTCAATTGTGTTCTTATTTATGCTTTTGGTCCAGTATGCTTGTCTTAGTTTGGGTTATCATTATGTTCAGGTGGGAGTGTGATCCCAGGGCAGCACTCTCTTCGCGTCCCACCGTTCTCGCACGGTTGAGGCAAGTATTCGGGTTGTAGAATAATTATGATTGTTTGCTGAGATTGATTGTGTCTTGTTCGTAATAGCCATGCATGGATGTTAATGTGATGAATTACAATATAACTTGGTAAATGCAAGTTATGGTTAAAGCTTCCTGTGTATGTTGTTAATGCTTACATGTTATTATGTACACGTTGAATTCATATGTTTGGAAGATGATGTCATTGTACATATGCATGTAGTAAGCATGATTGAGTCTTGGTCACGTGGTGACCAAGTATGAATAGTTGAGGTCCCCGTCATGTAAATGACGGGCTTGAGGTCCTCACATTCGTAGAATGTGGGCAATGAGTAAAGAGGTCCCCATCATGATGATGATGGGCAAAGGTCCCTATACTTGTGGAGTATAGGCTCTTGGTCCCTGTGCTAGAGTGCATAGGCAAGGGTATACATCGACGGTTGTATACCCCGCATTACCGGTAAAATACGGAAAGAGATAAAGTTTAAAAGGTGCATTGCATGGTCGCATTACATAAGCATGAAGGCTATGTTTAGTGTAATGTTTAATTTGGAATATTGATGCTATGACTGTGATATTAGCTTTAGCCTTGTTGATACTTGCTGAGTCTTTGGGCTCACTCTTGCTTTGATATGTTTTAGGTACAACTGGCAAGAACGGCATGCATGGGAGGGAGTAGATGTTTGGATGCACTCACTACCACTCATCCTTAAGGCGACTGCCATTTAGATTTTATTCCAATAATAAGTAGACTGCTTGTGAATCACGTATGGATGGTTTTAAGTTTCAGGTTAATTGTAATAAGGAGAATAGCAAGTTTTGTCTATGTTTATTAGATTATCTTGCATGCTTGGATGAACTTGAATATTGAGTTTATTGTTAATTGCTATGATTAATTGTTGGAACCTCGGTATAGTTAATTATACAAAGGAGGTTCTGCCGAAAATTGGTAATTGGTCTTAGTTTAGTTTTGTTTAATTTAATTTTAGTAGCTTTCCAGGCTCAATGTTGAGCTGGGGTGTTACAGTTGGTATCAGAGCGAGCTGTAGGTCCGTGGTTAATGAAACATTAATTTTGACACACTAAGCACAATAGGTGGGTTTTGGGTTTGCATTGCATTTACGCCTGCTGAGTTGTATTGATGATTCTGTTATGAGATGATCGATATATCTATATTATAATACTATGGTTATATGTGTGGGATAACCCACGTTGAGAGGTGGAGGTCGTGGTTGTGGTCCCGGTCAGTATTCAAGTTACACCACCGCTCGTGGTATAGGAATAGCGAAGTGTCCACACCGGATATTGTAGTACTGCGTTGATAGCGAGTATATTTAGAAGAGTTGTTCTCTTCCTTGAAATTTGAATTTGGTCAACTCTTATCTAGTTGTGGTGATGAACTTCTCTTGGATTAGTAGTCCATTCCGCTTGATGGGATTCTTTGAGAGACGTTCTTTGTGCTCCCATTGGTTTAAGTTGCCCCAGAAAGCAATCAATGTTTTCCCAACCGATGAGTTATTATTATGGTGGTGAACTTGGTTAATTGTCAAGTTTGACCTTCGTATTGGAGTTTGTCTTCCTTATTGGAAAATTTTGATCCATTTATTTCGCTTGATGATTTGGATAATGAAAGTTTCCTTTTGCAAGTCCTTTAATGCGTGGAAGTTTTGACTCAATGTATCTCTCTTAGGTATTTTGAGTGTTGAAGATTGATGGTTCTCTTTTATGAAAGAAGATGTTAAACCTTTTAGTGATGTTTTGTCTTGGTTAAGTGAGAGGTTATAATCAACGCAATTAATGGATATGATATGGATCATCAGGTTAGGACTGCAGTGTGTGCATGATCGATCTTAACTAAGATCCTTGAAAGGAAAGTTGATAAATTTGAAAGTGACTTGTAGTAGTTCTTGACGAGCCGTGATTAAGAGTATGGCTATACCTAATTGTAATCAATAGAGTTAATAAGAGGTGTGGAACATTGATGAATTGAGTTGATCATTAGTAGTGATACATTTGGTAAACTTCTTTGGTAAATTGGATTAACAGTGTCTCAATGGATTAATCTAACCGCTTGGGATGGTTAGGTTCAAAAGGAGTTAGATTATTGTATGAGTGGATATTAATCTTGGAGTAACCTTTGGTGGATACTTAGTGATTATATGTAATTGCTAAGTGCAATTATTGTCTATTAAAGTTTGGTGTCGAGCATCACTAAGAGATAAGTGATGGGATTTAATGGATGAACAATGTTTACATGATGGTAGAACTATCGAATAATAGTTTGTCTTTGATGAAAGGGTTTTGGAATAACCTTTTAAATTGTGTAGTAGTTTCTCTAAAATAAAGTGGTTGTTGTAGTGAGAGTGAAAGAATTTGGTATACACTCAATTGAGGATGAGGTAACAAAGGGTATGTAACATTTTGGTGAGCCTTTGGGGCTTTATAAAGGAAGAGTTGACGATAGCGAATCTTGTTAAGAGTAGCTTATTCTTGATGTTAGCAAGATTGTCCACAAGGGATTCTGCCTCGTTGTAGTGGTGATGATTCTTCTAGAGGAAAGGAAGTTAATTGCCTTGCATAATATCGCTTAAAGGAAATGTTTGGAGTTTGCATTCGTGGTCTTTTGGGAGTTCATGATTTACGTAGTAGATGGAATTAATTGAGCAATGTGACGATGGGAAGGTTCCGCTTTGGTATCTAAGTGATTAATGTTATTTGGTTTTATAGGCATTTCTTGTTTGGATTGGCAAGTAATGTTGTAATCAAAGAAAATTGCTTTCTTTGTTAACGGAAGATGTGTACCATAAGCATTTGAGGTTGGAGTTAAGAATTGTAATCTGCAACTTTTCTGTGGTTACAGCTTAAGAGTTTCTTGAGTTTCAATAGTAATGTTTTATCTTGATTTATGAAGGTTTGATATTCCCTCTATTTCTAATGTTGTATCTCACATTGTGTAGGTTGACCAAGCAAATAAGGAGTTGAACATTCAAGAGCCCCCACCATTAGAAGAGAAAGATGAAGAGATAACCATGGTTGGAGAGAGAATGCCTGCTGCCCTGGGGTTACATGATGACATTACGATACCCACAACACCTACATCAATTGAGGAGGACGATCAAGGTAAACACTATTGGTACTGAATTAATAGTTCATCAAGACAAGGTACGTAAAACTGAGAACTCCGTTATTCCTTTCATGATTCCACATTCTAAATTTGATATGCTTAATTTTCATAATGTGGAATTGATTACTCAAAAAGAAGTTCTTAGTAGAATATTCCTTAATGATTATTTTTGTTATATCATATTCGATAAACCTAAAGAGCTATCTAGTGTGATTAAGAAGGTTCCTGAAATTTCATGCTTAAGATCACTAGTAAATAGCTATATATACACATATAAATTCAATTTGATTGGAGATGTTGGTGTAGACAACATGTTTCAAGTTTATCGAATATGCATTACCCGTGATAATCTTGTCGATTTAAAATTGCATGTTTTGCGCAAACCATCTATTATGCAATGTCATGGTCACTTTGAGAAGAGTTTAAATACAAGTGCCTATTGTTTAGAACACAACATAATGCCTACTTGTTTATCTCTTACATGTATAACTTATCGAGTAGCACAGTTGAAGCATGGAAAGGTATCAATTGGTTTTCACCCACTTTACTTGAATTTGATGTTGGGAAGGTGAAATTTCATCATATGAGTCAATTGTGTAAATTGAAATATGATTTCGAGCTATCAATTGTGCAAAACAACAAGAAGAACACAATAATTGATTCATATATATACCATGTATATACGTTGTTTTCTTTCTCTAGCACATTTTCAGGCTATCAAAAGCCGAGGATGGCTTTTCTTGATGCAGACATCCTTAGCAACGCTGTTCCATATAGTGTTTTCAATTCAACAAGTACTTCAGAACAACATGAGCTTACTAAAAGAGTTGAAGAACAAGAGAAGCTTCTGGGTGAAGCTTGTGCAAAGAAGCTTAACCAACAGGTGAATCTGTTCCATGAATTTCCTTTAAGTTTAATTGAGAATATTATACTACCTAATAGCGGATCATCGCTTATTGTTAGGTTTGAAGGAAATGCCTTATGTGAATATAAAGAACACGATGCTTCTCGTGTTTTGATGCTCATTAAAATAGCATGCATCCTATGGGACGATGGAAGGTATGGGTTCATGACGATCTTCGCAAAGAACTCGGAAGGATCTTGTCACCCCACCAAACAAAGGCCCGGAATGCTACTAAATAAACATGATAACTAATTAAAATGTAAGACTTAATTCTAAGTTTCTAGAGAACCTCCTTTGTATAGCTAAGTATACCTTCGACAATTGCATATATCATAATCAATTCTCTAACATCCAAAATTCATCGAGCATTCAAAATAATCTATTCACTAAAGCATAAACAAGCATAATCGAAATATGCTCCTCATTATTACAAATAGTCCAATGCATTCAAGCATAGCCATAATTAATCCTTAAGCAGTTTGCTTATTATTAAAGTACGATCTAAATGATAGTCTTTTTAGGGTGTGTGGTAGTGAGTGCATCCAAACAATACTACTCCCTCCCATGCATGCCGTTCTTGCCAGAGGTACCTAAAACACAACAAAGCAAGGGTGAGCCCAAGGACTCAAAGAAGTATCAATAAAGGAAACGCTAAGTTCATAGTTATAACATCAATATACCAAAGGAAGCATTACACTAAACACAACTCCCATGCTTATGTAATGCTAACATGCAATGCATCCTTTAATCTTTATCTCTTTTCAGATTTTATCGCAGTAATGCGGGTATACAACCGTCGATGTATACCTTGCATGTGCCCTCCGCACAGGGACAAGAGTCTATACTCCATGAGTATAGGATTCATTGCCCATCATCTTCATGATGGGGACCTTCATTCAATGCCCACATTCCACGAATGTGGGGATTACAAGACCGCATTTACATGACGGGACCTCAATCAGATATACTTGGTCACCACGTGACCAAGTCTCGTGTATGTTCTCAACATGCACATGTACTAGTACTCTATCTTTTAATAACATGTGAATCAACAATTACATACCAAGATCTCAAACTTTAAATAACATGTATTGCATCAACAACATACATGAATAACCTTTAGTCATAACTCAAGCATTCGCCAATCTTATTCATACATTTCACACTACCATTCATGCATAGCTAATATGTATAAAACACAAGCATTCACTATCAAACAATCATAATTATACTAACAACTAGAATACTTGCCTCAACCGTGTGGGAACGGAGGACGCGAAGAGGGCGCCGCCTGGACCAATCCCCACCAATATAATTATAAGGCACGCTAAGACAATCATATCGACCAAAACACAACTAGTAGTACATACGAACTCGCTATACTCTCTAACGTATTCCCAATTCCAACTCCTAAAGGTCGATCTGTCCCTACTAATCCAATTAAATATTCACATGTTTGCTCATTTCACTAGCAAAGATAAGGCATACAATTCATCTCCCATTAACTAATCTTTGTAGTACACTAATTAAATAATCATAGTAATTAAATAATCACCGGGTTAAATATTCATATAGCACAAACCACCAAGCATGTCATGTAACGAATAAGACAAGACTAATTAACTAATAATTAGTACTACCTAATTCTCTCGCTCTCTCTCTTACTACTCAAACTATAGAACCGCATGTAACAAAGTAGTCAGACTACTAGTTAACACCTAGAACTAGCAAAGATGACACCACATAATGAAACGCATGCACATCACAGGAAGATGATTCCTTACGTGAGCAATTAATGAAACGCATGCACTCGGTTTGCATGCAACAACTATTTCGCTGTGTCAGTATTAAGCGGCAGCAGCAAAGCAATGTCATCACGCAAAGAATGGTCGCATGAAGGGACACCGCACGCGCGCAGATGTTGCCGTGGCGGCTACGCTGCGGTCGGTGCATGGCGATCGGCCTACGCGGTAGTGATCCAAGCGGGCAGGCGCCGATGCGGCAGATGGGAGCGGCTTCGCGGCGTGCACGTGGAAAACGCCAAAACGGGCAGGCGCCGGGCCTTCACGCGCAAGCAGCACGCGACCACTCGCGGGCGGCGCAATCTGGCATGAACAGTGGTGGCTGGAGAAAGCGCAAGCGGCGCTCAAAGGTGGTCAGACATGGCGCAGCGCAAAGCAGAACCGTGGCGGCTGCAGAAAGCGTGAGGGGAAAAAGAAAATGTGTAGGGTTTGGTAGAAAAAGGACGCCTTCCTCTCTTGTCCACTAGAGGGCTGGCCCATTCGGGCTAGGCTGTCTTGGACTGAAAGTCCAAGGTCTAAATCCTCCACAAAATTTTGAGATTTTGGACTCTAAACATTAGTGCATTCACTAATGAATATTCGGGATATTACAGATCTAGCATGAACAATATATATATTTGGAAAGCTTATCAAGTCTACTTTCCAACAGATCAAACGGCACGTGATTTGGAGCTTTCTATAAAAAGTTATGGCTATTCGAGTGCATGTTGCACATTCAGACCGACCAACGCGCGAGAGTTGACAAAGTTGATGATTTCGCGGCATGTACGACATTTTGGAAAGATATCCTGCTTGGCCATGACTTTCTAAAGGCTTACAAGAGTCCCTTTCTCAAGTTTCACACGGATTCAAGTCGTTTCAATTAATGAAATTGAAGTTAGGGAGGTTTGGATTAAATTCGGATTCGGAATTAGCATCAAAATCGGATTCAGAATCAGCAGTACAGTCCGGATTAAAAATGTCATAACTTTCACAAACGGAGTCCAATTTGGGTGTTCTTGTACTTGTTGGAAAGATAACTTCAAGCCCGATCCAACTGATACTCGCTCAGCCTCAGATTCATCACGTGTCAAAAGATATGACCGAAACAATGTGACGGTTGTAAACTCAGAGTTTCCTTTTTTGTTTTAGATTGTGTCCGAATTGGAGTAGGAGTTCTAATTCTGAAATAGAATAGGAGTAGGGCCTCTTGGCCAGCCATAAGGTGGAGAAGGGCACTATATATTGAGGGGTAGACCCCTATTGTATCTTCAGACCACGATTAAAGATTTTGATTGCTTTTTGCATCAATGCTTGATTCTTCCAAGTAGTTTGGTGAAGGCCAACGACTTGAAGAGGAATAGGGTGTTTTCTTCCAAAGACCGTTCTGTCTTTTCGTTGGGAATTGAGGGGTCGGTAAAACTCCACTTTGTGGTTGGGTGGAGTACACGTGAGATTGGGCGAATTAAAGAGTTGCAAGTTCATGCATTGACATCAGGTGAGCAACTACGATTTGTCAAGTCAAGCGTGCAAGTTATCTTCGATCCTACGTCAAGAAGATCAGGAACCCCCGTATCAATTGGTTTAATTTGTCCCTTAAAGTAATTATTATTTTCCCAACCGTTGAGTTATTTTTGCGACTGGTGAACGTGGTTAATTGTCTAGATTGACCTTTTATTAGAGTTATGTCTTTCTTATAGAAAACATGACTCATTTGTTTGTTTGATGTTTTGGATAATGAAAGCTTTCTGTTGCATGTTCTTTAACATGTGGACGCTTTGACCATACGTATTTCTTTTGGAGTAAATTAAGTGTTCAAGTTTACTGACTCTCTTTTATGAAAGAAAAAAGTCAAAACCCTTTTGGTAAGGTCTTAATATGTTTAAGCAACAGGTGGTGGTCATAGAAATTAATTGATTGGGTATGAGTTATCAAGTTGGGTCAGTAGCGTGATACATAATGAATCTTAAATGATGTCCTTGGTAGAGTAGTTGATTGATCTATTGCTGCATTGTAATAGTTGTATGATGAATTATGATTATTTCGAAACTGACTATTCGTTACTATAACATCCATAGCAACTAAACATCTAAGCTATAGATCATGTGCATCCAAACTTCTATTCATTTATTACAGTTTACTCCAAGCAAACAATAATCATTAAGAGTACTTTAAACAGTTCATTCATCTCCTAATTAATTTTCCTTTCATTCATGGTGGGTAGTTCGTGCAAAAGTGCAACAAGACTAATCCTTCCTTTCCCCATGCATGCCGATCTCATAACGGTACCTAAAAGAACAAACAACAAGAGGTGAGCCCAAAGACTCATCAAATATAATAAATGGCATCAACAAAGATACAAGCATGTAACTCATCAACTATACTTCACAAAACCACATATCGGTTACTTTACACACACATGCTATGCAATATGCTCAACATGATCTTTATCCTTCTCTTTCCTTTTGTATTTTACCAGTAATGCAAAGTGCGATCCGTCGATGCACACCCATGCCTCGTGCCATCCGGCATAGGGACCATTGCCCATACTCCGCAAGTATGGGGATTCAAAACCCATGCTTTACAAGCATGGGGACCTTCGTCTTCACATTAATATGACGGGACCTCAAGAGTTGCTTGGTCATCACATGACCAAGACTTCAATAAGCCAACATGATGCATATGTATGAATTCTCAAATTAATACAAACATGCATCTGAATAACATTGCATATGAATATGCAATTCATACTACAAAAGCTCATAATCATAGACTTCACAACTTTCAAACATCCATGATTAACACATAACTCATAGCTTTAAAGACCATGAACATTACCAATCATATCACCATATCAATCATGAACAACACAAATACTCATAGAAATTATCAATCAATGTCATTAGATAATATCTATTATATCCATAATTATACTTGCCTTAACCGCGAGAGAACGAGGGACGTGCAGAAGGTGCTGCCCCTGGGACCAGTCCACCACCTGAATAATAATTATAATGCACATTAAGACAACCATACTGGACCAAATACATTTTTAATAGCACACACAAACTCGCTAAACTATCAAGCGCCTTCCAAACTTCCAACTTCTAACGACCGATCTGTCCCTTCTGGGACAGCCAATTTCTAAAATCCATAACTTTCACAACATGGGTCCAAATAAGGTGTTCTTAGACTTTCTGGAAAAATAATTAAATTTCCCAACTACACCTAGTTGAGAGGCTCTTCTGAATCTACCATCTATTGCCCCTACCGAGCTAGTTAACAAAACGTCGAATTTGCGTCGGGTTCTCTGGACAGTACACTAAAAATACCATAACTTTTATTACGAGTGTCCAAATCTCGCGTTCTTGCGCTTTCTGGAAAGCTGAGACAATAATCTACAACTTTCATTATATTGAGCTCCTCTAATTTTCCGTTTAACTACTTGTTTAATTCGGATTACTAAAACCTGTCAGAATACAGACAGATCTGCAGAACAGTCCCACAAATAAATTCGTAACTTCTACTACAGGGGTCCAAATAATGCGATCTAGCACTTCACAGAAAGATGGCGACGTCCTCTACATTACTCTAGGAGATGTCCAGAACTGAATCTGCCCTGAACCATATCAAAACGTCAGTCTAACCCAATCTGTCCTAAGCAGACCTAAATACCGACATTGCTAAATTAATTAATTACACATCGAATCGAGGGGGAACAGAGGTTACCCTTGACGAAACGACGAAGAACACCAACACCCGCTGGTGTTTCCTCTCCTTTCTCTTCTCCTCCCTTCTCTTCTTTCTTCCCTTCTTGCCTTCTCTTCCTCAGCAAAGACAACCAGCAGCCACAACAATTAGCACATGCATCAAAATAACACATGCAGCAACAAAATCTCACGTGTAGGGCTGCATGCAACAACTTCATGCATGCGTGTAGGGCTGCATGCAAGGCACACGCATGGCAGCAAAGAACTAGCGATAGGGCATCCAGCTTCCATGCGTGGCGGGCAGCGCTTCATGCGGCAAGAGGCATCAAGGCGCATGCGCACCTAGGCGGAGGAATGCACACATGCACTGGCTGTAGAGGAAAGATTGACGCATGCTGGCGGCTAGAGGCAAGGCAGAGAAAACTGCGCAAGGAGGTAGGGGTAAAGCGGCGGTTACGGCTTGGGTGCGGCAGGAAGAGAACTAGGTTCACCCCTACTTTTATTTAGATCCGGCTTCCCCACTTAGGATATGGGCCTAGCCCACAACTCTCTAATCCACTAAATTATGATATTTTATTCTTAATTATCTCTTCTAATTCTGAATTACTTATTTAGTTAAATGGGATATTACATGAATCCGCAGATAACTACCTCAAAATGGTCGGCCAACACTGACTGCACTAAAACGGATCTACTACCGACATCGCCTAAATACGCAAATACTTTACCAAATGAATGGGGATCAGGGTTTACCCTTGAAGATCTGCTGATGAACGTCGAAATCATCCCCATAGAATCCTTCTCCTTCCTTTCCTTCCTCTTTTCCTTATCTTCTCCTCCTTTCTTCCTCTTCCCTTTCCCTTTCTTTCCTTCTTTCTTCTCATGGTTCCTTGCTGGTCCCTTAGCAGCACAGAAGATCCCCAGCCAAGTGGTTTCACGCAGCAAAGAAAAATGCACAGCACAAGTTTTCCTTTTCTCTCGACACATCATGGAGTGCACCTACATGCTATCAGCGATGCATCTTGCTGCCGCAAGGCACAAGCTGCACGAATGCAGGGCACAGATGGCCAACAAAGGATCTGCTTGACAAGGCTGCTGAGGCAGGGGAACAGTAAGGCATGCAATGGCTAGGTGAACAAAGAAAAGTGCAAAAGGTAGAAAATATGCAAGTCAAGGTGCATCGCAGAGGTTGGAGGCGGCTGGCTAGGGGTGGAGGTGGCTAGGGTAAGGGGAAAGGGGCGTCCCCCCTCTAGACCCACTAGGTGGCCGGCCCAACTAGGCTAGAATGCTTTGGGCCGAAAGCCCAAGGTTCAAATCCCCCACACTTTCTGAAATTTTATTCTAATTCCCTCTCAAAATAATGCTGCACTCACTAAATAATGTTTGGGATATTACATTCTACCCCCCCTTAAACGGAATTCGACCCCGAATTCTAATCACGCTTAACGCCAAAGAACAATCACAGCTAAAATTTACCCATTATTATCACGTACTTGATGTGAATATTTTCGATATTGCTCGCGATGTGAGACACCAATTCCCAAGTCATTTTCCTTTCGGACTTAGGGACCACCGCACCTTGATGCAACCGATGTGCTATGCCTCTTCGCCAGATCGTCCTAACCAGATTCACTCAACGGCCAGACTCAAGATGCGGTCGTGACTCGTGGATCAATGGCTCTAACGAATCAATGGATCACCTAGTCCTCTCTCAAAGTCCTCGCATGAACTCGGTTTAGAAAGAACAAGCAATAGCTATGTTTCAATTCTTGTGCATAAATTGGTCTGAGGATACAATGGGGGTCTACCCCTCAATATATAGTGCCCTTCACCACCTTATGGCTAGCCAAGAGGCCCTACTCCTACTCTATTTCGGAATTAGAACTCCGACTCCAATTCAGACACAATCTAAAACAAAAAAAAGGAAACTCTGAGTTCACAGCCGTCACATTGTTTCGACATATCTTTTGATACGTCATGAATCTGAGGCTGAGCAAGCATCCATTGGATCGGGCTTGAAGTTAGCTTTCCAACAAGTACAAGAACAGCCAAATCGGACTCCGTTTGTGAAAGTTATGACCTTTTTAATCCGGACTGTACTGCTGATTCCGAATCTGATTTTGATGCTGATTCCAAATCCGAATTGAATCCAAACCTTCCTAACTTCAATTTCATTAATTGAAACGACTTGAATCCATGTGAAACTTGAGAAAGGGACTCTTGTAATCCTTTGGAAAGTCATGGCAAAGCAGGATATCTTCCCAAGATGTCGTACAAGCCGCGGAATCATCAACTTTGTTAACTCTCGTGCGTTGATCGGTCCGAATGTGCAACATGCACTCGAATAGCCATAACTTTTATAGAAAACTCCAAATCACGTGTCGCTTGATCTGTTGGAAAGTAGACTTGATAAACTTTTCAAATATATATATTGTTCATGCTAGATCCTTATTTGCATCTAGCTAGCGCCTTTATATAACTTGTGCAATACGAGCTATTTTTTCTTCACTTATAACTTCCATAGCTCATTCTTTGATTGCAATCGAGTTCCAATATCTTTATGCCTCGATTTACTTTGATTTTTTACTTATATCTTTGTAATCAGCAACTAGATATTGAATTCTAATTTGATATTTACTTAGCTTTACAATACCTAGAATTTTCAGATTAAATAGGTATCCATACCAAGCTCTACATAACATCCGTTGTCGTGTTTTGACTTGCTCTTGAAATTCGCTCTTTTCTCATGTTGTTTTCACCTGTAATATCAAGTGTGCATTTTTACCCCAATTTACTTCGAAAAGATAAGAACGTGATTTGGTAAGAAGAGTGAGTTTGAGAGATCCACATATATCCATTTTTTTCTTGCATCATTAACAATGTTAGGAAGAGGAGAAAATACCATTGATCCCAAAGCTCCAATCACTCAATTCCAATATACTGCATTACGTGAACATCTTCAACGCGAGATGAAGAATGAGGTGAATCTACTCTATAAGAAGCATGACAATTTCGCTCACTCAATACACAAGGAAATACAACGCCTCAATTTACAAGTTGGAGATAGCACTCACCAATTGCGCGAAGACATTGCTGCCCTCACTAAGCTTATAAAAGGTCGCAATAGAGAGGATGACGCAAGTGTCTACCAACCAATTCTTGATGAGACGGATGCCGAAGCCATCACTCGCCTACAACAAGACCGACGAATCGATCCGCTGTAAATGCAATTCATCCACCGCCTCTAGGAGGACAAGTTGGAGCTAATGGAGGTCATGCACATGGTCACGCTGGTCGTGTCAATGGTGCTGCATTTCATCAAGATCTTGGTGCACCTTATCAAGTTCACCGCAATGACAATTATCATCGTCAAAACCATTACAACAATGATGATTTGGGAAAACTCAAGCTTTCTATGCCCAAGTTTGTCAGAGGAACAGATCCCGATGAGTATCTTACTTGGGAGTTGAAGGTCGACAAGATTTTCTGTGTACACAACTATTCTGAAGACCATAAGGTACTCATGGCATCGGTTGAATTTGATTCGTACGCTTTGGATTGGTGGGAACAAGTCATCATTCAAAGTGCTGAGCATGGCGGACCACCAATTGCTACTTGGGAAGAAATGAAGCGTGAGATGAGAGCACATTTTGTACCTTAATATTACAAGCGTGACCTTTTTGACAAACTACAAACTATGCGATAAGGCGTCCGATCCGTGAAGGAATACTATAAAGAGATGGAGCAAGCCATGATTCGCGGTCAAGTTTAAGAACAAGAAGAACAAACCATGGTGCGATTTCTCTCAGGTTTGAACCATGGTATCAAACGCATTGTCAATTTTTAGCCTTATAACAACATCTATGAGTTGGTACATCAAGCAACAAAAGCGGAGCGCTAACTTCAAGAGGATACTAAGTTCAAGACGATATTCTTCCTTCATTCCAATGGAGGAAAGTTCGTGCCCAAGGTTCAATCAAATAATCAAACAACTTCCAAGGGTGGTTCTACTTCATTCCTATAACAAGGAAAGACTTAAACTACACCAAATGCAAGGAAGAATACAATACCGGCCGTTAGCTCAAGATCTTCAATGGTTCTACAAAGAAGGAGTAGTACCATTCAATGCTTCAAGTGCCTTGGACGTGGTCACATGCAACGGATTGTCCAAACAACAAAGTTATGTTGCTTTTGGAAACAGGAGAATACGATTCTACAAGTAAAGATGAACAAGAACACTTTTCCGATTTGGAGAAATCAAGATGTTCATGCCACGACGAGGATGATGATCGTGACACCACTTATCTGTGGAACCAGTGCCGCCCTTGCCTCATTTGTATTCAACGTGTGCTTAGTGTGCATCCAAGACAAATGCATGAGTAAATCTATTTCAAACGCGAGCCAACGCGTTGGCAATGAAGGAAAAACATGTAGAGTAATCATTGATGGAGGAAGTTGCCACAACTTGGCTAGCAAGGAGTTACGACTAAGCTTGGCTTATGTATAACAAACATTCTCACCCCTATCAGATTCAATGGTTAGATGAGAACGGTGCCGTGAATGTTTCTTATACTGTGGAGGTTACTTTCAACATTGGTACCTATCAAGACATGGTAGAATGTGACGTCGTACCTATGGCACTGTGTCACTTGTTACTGGGAAGACCTTGGCAATATAACCGCAAAGTTGTTCATGATGGACATACCAATCAATACACATTCAAGTGGAAGAACCGCGATGTAATATTGAAGCCTTTATCGCCTACTCAAATTCTTAATGATTATATGTAGAAGAAGGAAGCGAGTGTCATTCCACAAAAGGAGAGTGAGAGCCACAAGCGTAAATTGAGTGGAACAAGTAAGAGAGAGGGAGATAAAAAGCAAGTCATGATAGCCACAAAATCTGAGATGAGAGCGATGCAAGATGATCCTAATTTGATGCACTTTGTACTTTTGTACAAAGATGCATTGCTTTCTACTAACGACATAACATCTCTTCCTAGTGCCATTTCTGATCTTTTGTAGGATTTTTATGACGTCTTTCCAGAGGACATAAAATTATGACGTCTTTCCAGAGGACATAAAACTAGACTACCTCCAATACGCGGAATTGAACATCAAATTGACTTGATCAAGAAGCATCACTTCCGAATCGCCCACCATACCGCACTAATCCGGAGGAAACAAAGGAGATTCAATGACAAGTACAAGTGCTTCTCAAAAAGGGTACGACGTGAAAGCCTTAGCCCTTCGCTATTCCAGCTTATTCTTGTCCCTAAGAAAGATGGTAGTTGGCAAATGTGCGAGATTGTAGAGCTATTAACAACATAATCATAGATATCGCCATCCTATTCCTAGGTTAGATGATATGCTCGATGAACTAAGTGGCTCTACTATTTTTTCTAAAATTGATTTACGAGTGGATATCATCAAATCAGATGAATCATGGAGATGAATGGAAAACCGCTTTCAAACCAAATTTGGCTTGTATGAATGGTTAGTCATGCCTTTTGGTTTAACCAATGCTCCTAGTACTTTTATGCGCTTAATGAATCATGTTTTATGCATCTTTCATAGGTAAATTCTGTAGTCTACTTTGATGATATTTTGATCTATAGCCATACTTTACATGAACATGTCGAACACATTAGACAAGTGCTAGAAGTACTTTGAACCGAAAAACTATATGCTAATTTTGAGAAATGTACTTTTTGTACTAGTAAAGTGGTGTTCTTAGGTTATGTTGTTTCGCTAATGGAATTGAAGTAGATGAATCAAATGTAGAAGCTTATATGAATTGGCCTACTTTGTTAATGTTAGTCAAATTCAAGCTTTCATGGTCTTGCTGAATTTTACCGCTATTTTGTGAAAGATTTTAGTACCATTGTCGCTTCTTAAAATGAATTGACTAAGAAAGGTGTTGACTTTGTATGGGGGGTAGCACAAGATCAAGCTTTTAATGAATTGAAGAAATGTTTAACTGAAGCACCTTTGTTGGTTTTGCCTGATTTCGATAAACCTTTTGCAATTGAATGATAATGTTGTTGCCGATGCCTTATCCCGTAAGAATGTGCTTTTAACTCAACTGGAAGTAATAGTTCCTGGATTAGAGAGTTTGAAAGACTTATATGCTTCTGATAGTCAGTTTTCTCAACCTTATGCCAAATGCAAAAATTGAAAGGGATGGGACAAGTTCCATACTCATGATGGTTTTTATTTCGTGCTAACAAGTTATGTGTTCCGTAATCGCTCGCTCGCTTACTCTTATTGTAGGAATCACATGTCGAAGATTGATGGGACATTTCAGAGAGAAGACCTTCATGATGTTGGTGATCACTTTATTGGCCAAAGATGAGACGTGACATTGAAAGGTACGACAACGTTGTATCACATGCCATAAAGCCTATGCTTAATCCACATGGTTTATATACTCCACTTCCTGTTCCTAATGCACCTTGGGAGGACATTAGCATGGATTTTGTGTTAGGTTTGCCTAGGACTAGTAGGGGAGAGATTATGTTTTTGTTGTTGTG